>JAADWZ010000120.1:0-69185 GCA_023336445.1 Pythium dissimile | reverse complement strand
GAGTGGACGATACACACACGTCGCAGATGCTGGAATCTTGTCTTGTTTGAGCACGACGAGAAAGTGCAGCAACCGACCATCTCCAGCGACGTACCTCTCACCTAGGAATATGACCACTTTCGTTCGAGATATACCCCCCCCTACCCCCTCACCCCTTCCTCCTCGCATTCAAGCCGCTTCCGTTCAAGATGTCCCGCCTTGCGATTCTACTACACGTCGTAGTGTGCTGCTGCATCCGCGGGGCGCTGCTGGGTCTTGGCGCCGACGCGCAGAACGAGCACACGACAATCACACCGCCGCCCGGTATCTTCACCACAGACGCGTCGTTCGCCGCCGACACGCACGAGATCGTCGAGGACGCGCGCGAAACCGACACGTACACGCTGCAGGAGCTCGAGACGGCGGCGCCCGGGTTCCGCAACCGGCTCAAGCCGTTCGCGAACCCGACAGGCGAGTACCGGATGCGCCCCGTCCGTGTGGTCCACGCGCGCGCTGTGGCCGACATGCCCGTGTACGACAGCATCTATAACCGCTTCATCTCGTCTCTGGGCTCGCGGATCGACGCCGCCACGAGCGTGAAGGGCTTCACGGCCGCGATGGACACGGTGACCACGTCGAGCGTGGACGGCGCGATGCTGTTTCTGCAGACCGAGGTCGTGAACCAGTTTGGCCGCACGGCCGCGACGCGGTGCCGCCGCAAGAACGACATCCAGTTCATCGTGTTCTACGAGCTGCTCATCGCGCAGCCCAACGCTTCGCTGGCGCTGTTCCAGTCCAGTGGTATCAACCATAGCAGCTACATCCCCGAGTACGGGCCGTTTGTCGCCATGGACCACGGACGCTGCACGCCGCTCCAGTCGCAGCTCGGCGAAGACTCGTTCCCGGACGCGTGCTACCAGTTTAACGGCAACCACGGCCGCGCGCGTGTCGGGCCGTTCGTGGGCGCCGCCTTGAAAGACCACGAGATGCGCGGCGCGTACAAAGACGCGTACTGGTTCTCGTTCCCGAACGCGTGTCCACTGCAGCCGTGGACGGCCAAGACCCAGCACTGCCGCTCCGAGACCCAGCGTGGCCTTTGCCCGCCAGGCAAGCTGCCCGACGGCGTCGCGTGTACGTACACGTACAACATCCTGGGCTTTCTGCCGCTGGACGACTTGGTCGGCATCACGAGCATGGCCAACGACCTCACCGGCCGGCCGTTCGTCAACTTTAGCGAGTTCTGCCGCGTGGGCAACGTCGAGTTTGCGGCCTTCGACAAGTTTGGCTATGTGCTCCAGACACTGCCGTTCTGGCAGTTCCCGCTGGACCCGCAGGCCAACGCCAACCGCACGCAGCGGATGCTGGACGCGTACCAGCAGCTCGTAGGCCAGCGCGGCCACTCGCCGCAGATCTACCCGAAGGTGCGCGAGAAGATGCAGCCGCTGCCGACCGTCGACGAGCTGCGCGAGCAAAACCCTCCGTGCTACGAGACCGTCGCCGCGTGCGGGCGCCAGCGCGCGGCGTTGGGCTGCAAGCGCGAGACGCTGGCGCAGATCTGCCGCGTGTGCGCCGTGGACGAGAAAGGCTGCGTGCGCGCGCCGGCGACGTTTGCGTTCCCGGCGCTGGCCAAGCCCGAGCTAAGTGCAGACGGCAGTGGCAGTGGCAGGAGCGGAGGCGTCGTCGACCCGCCACGCTCGCTGGCGGGGACGGCTCGCTGCTGCTGTTGGACAGCGGTCATTCTGCTTGCGGTCGTGTGGAGCTCGCTCTGAGTCTACAAATTAATACGTGGACCCAGTCTCCTTCCCTCCCCACCCGCGGAGGAGAGAGCACTCTTGAACCCCCTTAGTGGGTGAGTACATGTGAGCATACATACATACCGGATCTCTATTATCGATTTTGAGGGCTCTTCTCTCTCTGTACATAGAAGACTGCACCTACGACTTGGCCGTGGTGTGTCCGCGTTTCCGCTTCTCGCCGTCGCTGGCGCCGGCGCCGGCGGCGCTTCCTCGCTTCTTGGTCTTGCTGCCGCCGTCGTTGTCCATGAAAAAGAGCGTCTGGGCGCCGTTGTCCCCGTCGTCGTCGCCCTGCGGCTGCTTCTGCTGCTGCTCGGCGGCGGTCGGCGCGCGCGACACCACAAAGTGCGCGCGCTCCTTCTCGGCCTCGAGGAACAGCGCGAATTGCTATATTGGAGGCAACAACAACAGTTAGAAAACGGTTGCAAAATGACCACCAAACCCACCACGCACGCACGCACCTCCACCACCACGCGAAGCTCGGCCACCGTCAGCACGCTGTCGTGGAGCACCACGTTGGCCATCTTCTTGTCGGCTTTGTGCTTGGAGAGCTTCTTCATCACGCTCTGCACCGCCGCGTGCTGGCCGGCAAACACCTTTTTCACATGGAGCATCCACTTCCAGAAAGCCGCCGGCAGCGCGACGCCCGCGAGCTGCGCGGTCGCGCTGGAAACGGACGGCACGGTCTGCTTGCGGGCCACGCGCAGGAACTCGGCCGCGTGGCGCAAACAGAGCAGCGCTTCCAGCAGCGCGAGCGGCGCGTGCTGGCGCTGCGCCCACAGCGACGCCGAGCCCGTGAACGCGCGAGCGTACAGCTCGGCCAGCGCGTCGTGGAGCGCGCGCTGCTGGCTCGAGGAGAGCCCGTCGTCTTGTTCGTCGTCGTCGTCGTCATCGACCACTTTGGTCGGTTTGGCAAAGCTGTGGAACGACGCGAGCACCGCGAGGAACCAATCGGCGGCGACGGGCTCGCTCTTCGCCGCCAGCACGACCTGCCGCGCCACGTGGGTCGCCAGCGCCACGCAGTCCTCGTGCTCCTTCCTTTTCTTGGTCTGTCTCGCCCTGCGGCGACTCGACGGCGAGTCCGTGTCGTCCCCCTCCTCTTCCTCCTCCTCCTCCTCGGAAGAGGAAGAAGACGAGGCGTCGTCGCTCGTGTCGTCCTCTTCGTACACGACGGGAAACGACACAGCGAGCGCAAGCAGCGCGCCGTAGACGCCCGCGCGCGCCTTGTTCACGTCGCGCGTGCGGAACACGGCGCCCTCCTGTGGCCGATAGAATGACGACCACGGCGTCGCTTCGTCGGCGTCCTCGTCCTGGCCGGCGGCGGGTGTCGACCACGACCGCACCAAGTCGGAGGCCACGAGCGACTGCAGCAGCACGCGCAGCGCCTCGCGCTCGACGCATCGGTCATGCGCGGCTTCCACGACCCATGTGTCGCCCCACAGCGTCGCGGCGGCGGCCGCGCTCGCGCGGACCTGCTCGAGGAAGAACGCCCGCTTGCGCGCGCGCTCATCCGCAGACTCGAAGCGACGCGCGCGCACCACGCGCAGCTGCGCGACGCACTGCTCCACCACGTGGACGTGGTCGCTCGCGGTCCTCGCCGCCTGAGAAGCCGTCTGGATGCGCGCGGCCGCCGTGTCGTCGATCGCGAGCACCGACTCGATCCGAGCCGCCGTGGCCTCGTCGTCGACGGCAGCCGCCAGCGCGCGCTCCACGTCTTCCTCGCTCAGCAGCAGCAGCGATGAGGGCACAGACGAGACCGAGGAGGCTTTGCGGAATTGGTGCTCGGCGTATTTCTGCTTCAGCTGCGTCTGGAGCAGCACCACGAAGCGCGGCAGCTCGCGCGTGAGCAGCCCCTTGACGGCCACGTTGGGCAGCTTGGCGACACCGTCCTCCAGCACCTGCCGCAGAAACGCGGCGTCGCGCCAGAAGAGCGTCGTCTGGTCGTGCTGTTGGGCCCATTGGTCGAAGAGCGTCGCGCTGAACACCGCCACGAACGTCGCCGCCTTGAGCTCCATCTTGGCGGAGCTGCTCATGGTGTCGGGAATGTAGTGTGGTATTGGCTGGTGGCCACGCCAACAAGCAAAGTAGTTGTTGGACAATTCCCCCGAAACACTGCCTTGGCCATTACTGGTCATAATGGTCGTGACGGATGCCGGCAATATAAAATAAGAGGGAGAAAGAGAGTAAAACCTCGAGGTGCTGTGACTACCTCAACATGGCTACATTTCCCATTTTGGTGCGGATTGCGCCTTCCGGATCGTGAGCACTGCGGGGCTGGCGAATTCGCTGGTGCTACATACATACCCCACTCAGCTGCACATAGCGAGCCAGCTCATCTTGGCAATTCGAGCGGAGGAGCCTCCTCGGTAGCGTGACTTCGTGGGGACCGCGAGCTTAAAGGGGACGGCGGAGGTCGCTGGAAATAGCTGGCACTTGAAGGCTCTTTCCAATTTTGCCTGCGAACAAGGAGTGGATCGGCAGCACTTCAACAGCTACTGTACACGTGGCCATGGCGCGGGGTTCGCCCCACGACTACGAGCAGCGGGTCCGCGCGCTGAAGAAGCGGCTGACGCTCGACTTTCAGCCGTTGCGTGACACACTCGCACGAGGCCTCGATGTTCTCATCGACGTATGGGCCACATCTCCTCCCCCTCCTGGTAGCCTAGCATGCTAACATCACTTCTGCTACTGTATTGCTGGCGGCAGCCCGAGGCCGCAGTTCTCTGTACCGCGACGGTCGAGGCCCTGTGCGACGCACTGTTCACGGTCGTGGTCAAACACCTCCACGACGAGGCGGCCTCGAGCTCGGCGGCGCTCGTAAGTACGCTTTCCTGCCTTTGATGGCTAGGGCTTTGGACGACGACAAACTGACTGGACCACAAACTAGGACACCAAAGTGACCGTCTACCACCTGCAGCTGGCACTGCGCAGCCACGCCGACTTTGCGCGGCTGCTCCAGGGCGTCGAGAGCGCGACCGCCGTGCTCGAGTTCTTCTTGGACGACCACGCGTCCCGCGCGCTGTACGAGCGGCGGCTGCTCGCCACGCGCGAGGCCAAGCACCTTCGTCCTTCACAGACGTCATCGTCCGCCCCAGTACCGGAGCTGCTCTCCGACGACCAGCTCATCGCGCTGCACGAGCGGACGCAGTCCGAGTGGCAGAAGCGCGAGGACGATCCGTTCACCGACGTGGACTTCGCCATGGTGCTCAAGTGCGTCCACCCGGCGTTCACGCTCGCGAAAAGCGCCACGCTGCTGCTGAGCGCACTGGTCCGCGAGCTGCTCAACGAGGTCTGCGACCGCGCGGACGTGGGTCGCGCGCAGACGCGCGTGCCGCCGGAGCTCTACGTCGACGACCTCCACGCGCCGCTGGCGAGCGTGTTCCACGTGGGCGGGAGCGGCCGCCAGATCGGCCGCACGGCGAGCGAGTGCCTAGAGCGGTTCCGGCTGCGGTCGCGCCAGGGCGCGTCGCTCACGCTGCGCTTCCGCGTGTTCTCTCGCTCGCACAACGCCAGCGCCAGCGCCAAAGCCGCCGGCTACGCGCTGCCGCCGGTCGCTCGCGACGCGCCGTTCGCCGCGCTGCTCGTGCAGATGTGTAAAAAGTGCCATTTAGACCCCGTGGCCACGGTCGGCGTCTACCGTGGGCACCAGCTCGAGGCGACCGCCACGCCGGGAGCGCTGTCCATGCCCACGGGCGCGGTCGTGTACCTCGTGCCCAAGCAGTGGTGGGACCACACGCGGCGCAACGAGGCGCGACGAGGGCTGCTGTCGTCGCTGCGGCCCCAGGACGCGCACGTCAAGAGCCTCGTCCAGAGCTCCGCGTCGCGCGTCAAGAAGGAGCTCGCGGCCGAGGCCGAGGCGGCGGCCATGTCAGCGGCGCATCGCCAGAAGGACAAGCCGGTGCGGCTTGCGAAGGACCGGACGAAAATGCCGGTCAAGAGCGTACATGCGGCCAGTGCATCGCGGCTCGTGAGCGTCAGGGGAGGAGGAGGAGGTGGAGGTGGAGCGGAGCGGACGCCGCGCAGCGACGGCGAAGACCCCGAGGTCGACGAGGACGAGAGCGGCAGTCAGGCAGGACAAAGCGAGGACGACGACAGCCTCGCGCGGCTGTTGCGGCGGCGGCAGCGGCAGCGGCTCCGTCACGGCAAGAGCGTCAACAAGGCGGTTCCGCCTGCGGATGCTCCGCCCACACGACAGGCTGCAGCGGTGGAGAGGCGCGCGCTTGTGCGGACGCTGGCGACGCAGAGCACACAGCTCGTAGACGCGCTGGACGAGGCGTGGTTGGGGTTCGCGGGCATATCGGTTGGCGTCCGCTCCATGAACGAGACTCTAAGGAGACAGACGGCGGACCAGGAGGAGTGGATGGAGGACGAGGAGGAGGAGGACCCGCTCGACGTGGACCATCTGGAACGGGAGCTGCGCAATCGTCTGGAGAAGACAAGCGAACTCGTTCGGCAGACCACCGTAGCCCACGAGCTCGTGGCGCAGCTGCTACGCGGAACGCAGCAGCTTCGGAGGGGTGCGGACCCCTTCTCGACCCATGATGCGGAGCGGAGAGGAGGCGAAGCCATGTAATACGGTACAACGGGTCGGACGCGAATGAGAATGGGTGGACGTGGGTACAGTACAGGGAACCGGCACGGTTACCGTGACCATTCCCAACAGTTCAACCGTCACTCTGGCTGGAACTGCTCTTGAAATTTTCATCAACATCAACGCATGTTGAAGAGGAGGAGGATGACAAAGAAACAAAGATAAGAAAGGAAAGAGTGCGGTAGAACAGGCGGAGCGACTGCGATGAGACTCTCATGATTCAGAGGGTGGACGAGGATCACTCTCTGCTGGTTCATGGAATCATGTTGAATGTGGAGAATCAAGAAGGAAGCACGAAGCCAGGAATGTGACAAGCAGAATGCACCATCCTCCATCTTTCAACCACTGTACTGTACTGTGCACATTCTAGACTGTGTGGACTCCTTGTCCCATGGGAGGATGGCTGCTGCACCCACACTTACTCTATGGCTTCTGGGATTGGAGCTGATGGTGATGAGAGTCGATGGCTGCTGGCACGCATCATCGTGCCTGACTCTGGAATCCACACTGTGTACTGTACCGTCCTCTAGGTGTGGCTTCTTCTCGGCGATCATGATAAAACACAAGAAGGGTAAATCATGCTACAGTACGAATAACAGATCCCCCTTCCTTCAGGCAGGATGAAGGTGGGAGTTCCGCTCAGAAAAGGAGGCCATCACTGAGCTGGTAGAATCATGGTCACCACGTTTCTTTTGTCTTTCCTCCCTCATCACACCTTGTTTGACAGGCGAAAAAAGAGATGGCTGGCTGGCTACACTCTACGTCAGTGTACCAGCCATTGGTCACAGGACAGCGGGAAGTAGGCATGTTGAAGCTGATCTGATACAAAACGACTCACAGTTTCCGCGTTCTAGTCCCTCCATCTCTGCGGCAGAGTCTGCCAGCCTGTGCCTTATCAGGATTCGATTCGTGATCCATGAATTGGTTGTTTTGTCGCGGATCGCTGCTGCTTCTTCTTCCACATGTACAGTACCATTTCTTGCGCCTGCCTCCCATCGTTGGCGTCCAGACATTCTTGGAGATCTCCATACTTCCAGCTGATAATCAGTTGGAGCATCGCAGAAGTGAGAGCAATCGGTCCCTTCTATGGTACACGGCAACGGAGCGAGCGAACGTGACGATGTCTCCACAGCGGCTCGTTTATGGCAGCTGGGTGGAGTGGTGTAATCTTCCTCTTCCATCTTGAAGATCCAGAGTCGCTGAAAAGAACTGGCAGGAAAAATCAGGCGAAGAAAATGAACGTGCAGTTTCAGTGCCATCCTGATTCATGAGTCGGCACCATCTAATTCAATTTCATACCCGCCCTGGCACTGCACACGCGCACTCGCACCAACTTCATATCAAAGGTGCTGGAACAGCCTTGGATTCGGAATCACTGGCGACTGACAAGTTTTCCATCCAAGAAGTGGATTCAAACCGTGAACACTTTCAGGCCAGATCCGTGCAACAAAAGAGTGTGCAGTCGCAAGTCTGGAAACCAGGTCGCTGACCTCTCTCCCCTCCTGCCAAACACTCACGTACACTGAACGTGAACGTACGGTACAGTGTAGCTATTGCTCAAGACCTTCAGAACCAAAGTTTGACTGATCATCCAACACGCCCAGAGTCGGTCGTACAAAATTTGGAGGACGGACGCTTGATCGTCAAAGTGCACTTCCAATATTGTGGTTAGAGAGAACAGTGGCCGTGATATTTGCGTGGAAGCGAGCCTGGATGTTGACTGGATACCAGTGTGGTGGCTCCATTCTTGATCACTGTGGTCCACAAACGAACTGCTGCCTGCTCTGGTTGGAAGGTTTACGACGAAAGCTCAATAATGGACAAGGTTTTGATAAAAACAGAGAAGCCAAGTCATCCCTCCTCCACTAGGAGTGAGAGCCATGCGAAGGGGGGGAGGAGCGTACCCCCCGAGCATGTTCGATCACGACCCCACACTCACCAGTATTCATGGTCTAAAAGTCGATAGCCCCGTAGCGAAGCGGAAGGTGCTATCTCCCGAGCGCTCTAGATCAGCGCAGCGAGCGGGCGCCGAGCGGCGCTCACCGGAGCGATAGCTCCGTAACAATCACCACAGATGTCGCCACTCCTTGTAAAGTGTTCTGATTGGATAAAATTGGCATCTCTCTCTGTTTGTCGCGATCCTTGCCCATTTTTAGCACTCATTTCTCTGTTTTATCATGCTCCGTCAAGTTTTACACACAATCGTCAGCCACCTGGCCTCATCTACGCACACTAGAATGATACCATCGAAGATTCGAACAACTGGAAAGAGTAATCGATAGTGTACAGTAGAAATGGCACAGACAGGACAGCGCTACTATACTGTACCCAGTTCAACTCATTGGCGCCATGCTGCATGGACCACGCGCCTTGAGAATGCCACGTCAGCACGGCTGACTCTTCAAAAGTGTCGTGTGCTGTTGAGTACTGTACTATAGTGGTGGCACCAGTGGTGCCACAGAGCGAGACAAACTCTACGTTGGACAACCTGTCAGCAGCCAGACATGAGCACGCCTGCAACGTCGTGTCCCAATGTTCTCCAACTTGCCAACTTGGAGATCGTGGTCGAATGTTTTTGTGTTTTCGGGAGTGTATGTGTGTGTGGGGGGGGGTCACTGTTCTGTGGAGTTTTTGAAGTGTCTGGCCACGCTGTTCACGCGTGTTTGTGCAGCTCCAGCACAATGGTGCAACACAATTGTTATTGGTTCACTGGTTGGATTGATCCTGAGGCAAAACGCACGCGGAGACTTCAACGGAGCAGTTCTTCAGGAGCACACTCGAGTCGAGTGTGATCCCTATTCTAATAGAAAGGCGCTGGGAGCTCACTCGAGTAACAGTGAATTGTTGAAAAAATAGCCACCCACCCAGACGATTGGAGAGGATGGAACCTTGAATGCTGTTCAGAAAACGGAGCCATATTACGTACAATGTAGCCAAACCAGTCCACTGTTGCTGTCCCGGCTCGGTCCGTGCGACAATGCTTGGATCTTCTGTGTGCATCACTAATGTGTTGAAGCGACAAGATGACTGGTCATCAAGCTGTGTTGTGTGGCCGCTGCCACTTCAACACGACTGGTGGATGCGAGAAGTCGCAAGTCGTTCCGAATCCAGCTGGGTGTTTGTTCCACTGGAACTTCCACATGCGGCGGAAGAGAAATGGGAAAGATAGAAAAGAAACAGTCACACATCTCATGTCCAGCCAGCTAGCTTCACAAAAGGCCGTTGCCGCTTTTACTGTTCAATCAAACACAGCAAGGGCCCTGCCACCTGCCACCTGCCACCTGCCACCTGCCAACTGCCACTGGCATGCCAGGCGTAGTCAACTCGGCCCGAGTTGGCTGTTTCAAACAGGCGGTCAATGGAAGGAAAAGACGGCAGAAGAGTCCAGCACAGCGTCGGATCATCCACGGATTAGCGACACAACGGATCTGTGCCTCAGTGCGGCCCGTACAGTGTGCGGTTGTCAACTGTGAACGCAGCCCGAACCAGAGTTCTGTACTGTATATTGTTCATCGCCTCGCGTACGTACTGTACACTGCACAGCTATGACGTGCGTGCTGTAAGTGTATCACACAGGGAATCACATGGAGGATAGGACAGTTCAAGATCCAGAACGCGAAATCGATGGCCGCTTTCAAGGAAAGTTTGCCGAGGAGGCGTCTGCTTCTGCATCTGTGCACAATGCTGTGCTCTCTACTACTGTACAACTGCACAGCACATCCTTTAGAATATCATAGCGTGGATCAACTATGGACAACACGTTTCTCTGACTGTTGGAATTTTTATTCAGCCGTAGATAATTGGCACACCATCCGAATGTGCCATCATGTGCAGTTCAGACTGAACTGGACATGATGGCACAATCAGCGGCCATGATAGCATCCATTCAAGGTGTTGAGGGTGATCTGACGCACATTCTGTATTCTATCCTGGCGGACTGTGAGTGTCGCCATCAGTCACGGTCCACTGTCCAACCACGTGGCTCTCTTTACACACTTGGTCGAAAGGATGACCTGAGCAGGGCGGGCAATCCAGTTGGCCGTTACACAACTTCGCATGTCGAGACGTGCGATTAATCGAACCCACAAGCGAGCGACGAAACAGTCGCTCGTCCCTGACTGGGCTGGGATGTGGCAGTTGGGAAGGGAAAGTGCGATTTTCAAAGTGGAGAGGGACAGAAGATTTCGTGGACAAGACAGAGGAGGTTACTGTTTGACCAGGACAAAACCAGGCTGCATCATTCTTTCTTTTCCAGATTTCATTTCGAAGTTGAGGTTCGGCCCAGACCTCAACCAGCAGTTGACCAAACACTTGGCGGAAAAAGTCAAGTTTCGTGCAACTGGCTGTTGTAGACTCCAGACCAGCAGAAGCAGAAAGACGCGGTCGGACTCGGGACCACTGGTCCTGTGTGCCTACCCAGTTGGTCGGTAATCAGACTTCTACCTGTTTCTTTCTCCAATAGTTGGCGACGAAAATAAAGTTTTGGAGAAAAACGCTTAGCCACATTGCTGTATTGCTGTGCACAAACACAAGTCTCAGTTCTGAAAGAAACCCAGATGCAGCCAGAATTCCAAAAATTGTCCCAAGTATTAGTCGTTGGAGAGATGTGTTTGTTTTAAGAAATTTAAATAACGCTACAACCCAGTAAATGCGAGGACTCGAACGGAAAGGCTACGACGTTTTACAGTGTCATTGGCTGTACCTCATTTATCCTCGGCCATTTCCCATTGCTGACCACTGATCAGGAAAGATCTGGTCTTTTGCTACCAAGTCGGTTGAACCGACAGCCTCATCTATGGCCTATGGAGCCTTCCTGGTAGGTTTCCTCGAGGCCGTGATAGTTTGAGGCAGCAGCTCATTCAACATCCCACCTGCGCCTCACCTGAACTCCAGGCAATAGAGAGAGCAGATTCTGTCAACTGGCAACTTTACCCCCATGGATGGGTGGAGAGGCAGATCTTGTTGTTGTGGTGTACAGACCTTTCCAGCAGCAACGCTCTGACCCCAGGAATGTGCAGAGTCTGCGTTCTTGTCAGCGTCCTTGTCAGTCAGCGAACTCTTGAGAGTGCTCCAATTCGGCGAAACAAACGGGAACTGTGTACATCAGGGCTCTGTAAGTTTGTCGTCAGCCAGAATCACCAAACCAGTCGTTTCCACTTCTTCTTCACAGAGTGACGGTCGATCAGAAACTGTCTCGTCTGATACCTTTTCGTGAGATTGAGTGCCTCTTTTTTGTCAAAGAAGATGGAACGTGTCGCTTGGAGGAAGTGGTGAGAGGTGAGATCCCGCTTCACCTGTTTCATTGGTCCCCTTCCCACGCTGCCCGTGCTTCATCAAAAATCCTGGTTGCATCCACGCAATAATGTGTACGGTGGATCCGACTGAAGCTATTTTTACGAGCTGAAGCGCCACATCCCTCACATCCTGACCCGAACTCAACGCAATCTGGCCTCGCCTCGGCTAGTGTGGCGAGTTTCTTTTTCTTTTCATTTTCCTTCCAAGAATCTCTCTCGGCTCTATTTTTCTCCTTTGGGACAGATAAAACTATCCAGCCGGATTTGTCCAACGCATGGTTCACGGAAGGTGAGGAAAGTGAGGGTTGCCCGTCCCTGGAATCTGATGGATGCTTGGGACCAGAAGGGCCAGAACAACCGATCCTCCGCCTCCTTCCTCTGCTCCGTCGCTTGCACAGTCCCTCCTCCCAAATTCGTCGATGCTATGTACATCTGGCTGTCGCCCACCTAGCCACCAGTGTAATAAGCAACCCACCCATCACACGATCCAACGCCAACAAATATCAATGTCGCCAACGAGTTGGTGCGCCAACAATGGTTCTCCCTTCTACTGTACCCCGCCGGGGCGGGACTGGGCGGACCACCCCGAGCTTCATTGAGCATTTCACGTCCCCCCCCAACAATCCACCGCACAACCCCACTATGATGATGACCGCTGCCCCTACCAGCCTCCTCCAGTCCCCCAAGCTCTCGGCCGCGATGAACTCGCTGAGCGTCAAGCGTCCGAGCCTTTCGCCGCTCAAGCGCAAGCTTAGCGACGAAGAGGAAACCACCTCGCCCACTTCCGCGGACGAGCTCCCGGAAGAGAGCGTCATCTCGCCGATGAAGAAGGCCAAGCTCGCCTGTGACAGTGACAGCAACTCCAAGTGGGCCGGCGCGCTCGAGCTCGCCGACGATTCGACTGATGGCACCGACGAAGCGTGCGCCAAGGTGCTGGCGGCGTACACGCCCATCGCGTGGGATGGGGAGCCGGCGTCGTCTCTGAACGAGCAAGAGCTGGAGATCCTCCAGTTCTTTCTATCTTGAACAGTTGCTGCGTCGTCCTAGTGCAGCCTCCCACTAAAGTCTGCTCAGCTCTGAGGCATCTCATCGCCAGCACAACAGCAGTAGCCCATGCTTCCGCGCCGACGAAGCGGACAGTTCCTTGCTGCCCGTCGCTCCGGGCACCTCGCCCACCGTCCCGCGCCCAACGCACGCAAAGCGACCACCGTAGTACCGTAGGAACCGATACAGTAACTATTTAGCCTTCCCCAGTTTAGAGTATTTAAGAAACCAACAAGAACACCTTCACCATCCAACGATTCGATTGCTGTGGTCCAAAGGCTGCTCAACTCATCAGAACAATGCGGCTGGCGAGTTTGCTCTCTTTTGTGTGTGTGATGTCTCATCGCGAGCCACACAGTGCCGCAGTACAGTGCAGGACTGTAGCTCTGCAGCCACAACTCAGATCCGCGATATCTGGAAAGCGATCCGGACCAGATATTAGTGCGGTACCCCTTGTGCTGCCGCCAACCCGAATGGTGATATCGTCTCATCCAAGGTTTGGTCTTCTTGCTGATGTCGTTTCCGGGATCTTCCCAATGCAAAAACTTCCTAGGACAGTCTGGCCAAGTAAGTGTTTGGATTCCAGCCGGATACTGTTGCTGTTCTTCGACTCAGATTGTCGGATCGTCGCTGCCACGTGCTGCTCGTCCACACAAAGACGGCTTCAATCTGCACAGTAGTGCACCCGACCGACAGCCGCGTCCACACCGGATGGAACGGCTCCCCAACTGCAGTACTGTACCTGTTCGACTTCGGATGTTCACGGGCGTGCGTGAAGCACAACTTCATCCAGATCAGTGCCTTGCGGATGTGGCGACTGGATGTACCGAACCGGAAGTAGAAGCTGGCGATGGCTGACAACAGTGCCCGCCCTCTCTATCGGACACTCTGGATCTACGTATTATACACAAGAACAAAAAACAAAACAAAAAAGCAAGCAGCTGGAAAACGCGCGGCCGCCCCGTATCCAGACCTCTATCGCACCTATCGCACTGGATCTGTCTACTTCAACATCCAACATCTTTATTTTGTACGCCATTTCGAAAGGACATCCACAGCTCGCTCGACCGCCTTTCTCATCGTTCTACGCAGTACCAAAAGTTGATGATGAGGCTGCTGCTGCTGCTGCCGTCTCCTCCTCTGGCGACGCCCGCTCCAGCTGCTCGCCCGACGCCGCCAACGCCTTCCGGTCGTCGCCCCAGTGGCCGAGCACGCACCCAAGCGCACCGAAAAACCCTTCGTGGTGGAAAAACTGCGCCTGCATGGCCGACTTGGACCAAAAGTCGATTGCATACGCCAGCTGCCGGCCCGCAATCTCGTTGCGGCGCAGGAAATTGCCGCAAAAGTAGATGCGGGGCGTGGCCACGCGCTGCGCGTTCAGATACGCGAGCTGGCCGATGTTCTGCGTGAGCATAAACAGCAGCGCGCGCGCCATGTCCTCGTCCGAGACGCCCGCGCGCGGCTCGGCCTTCATGCCCACCTTTCCAAAGCTGCTCGCGACGGTCGACGGCTTGAGATGGAACTGCCCGTAGCCGTCCAGTCCGTAAATGTCTCCGACCGTCATGTCCACTGCGTTTGACTCGCCGCACACGGAGGCGTCCATGGCCTCGTCGAAGGTCTCGAGCTTGGAGAGGGTCTTGCACAACCCCCAAAAGGTCCCGCCGCCCAGACTCGTGCCAGAGACGCGCTCAAAGTCGTGCTCTCCTTTGACCTTGAGAATGCTCACACCGGAGCCAATGTTCACCAGAAGGAACGGATACAGCTGCTTTCTCGACGGCGTCGGGATGATCTTTTTCGTCGCGGTGCCTAGCCCTTGGGTGTCGAGCTCCACGTCCGTGAACGTGAAGCACTCGTCGGGCGCGAACCGCAACACAAAGTTGAGCCCGCGAATAAGGCACTCCATCTCGTCTTCTTTCTGGATCTCGATCCCCAGCTTTTCTTCAAACATGCGCGAATACTGCTCACAGAAAAGCACGATCACGTCAACACTCAACCATGTTCCAGTCCATTCTCGACCACGAATGGACCGTATCCTACCTTGAACGCGCCGCCTCCGGTGCTCGGCATGCGCTTAATGTGCCGGTGGAAGAAGCGGTGGCGCACAAAATCCGTAATGTCGTCCATCTTGGCGCTTGGAAAGCTGAGAAAGTGGAGCGTGCCGCCGAGTGAGGGGACGGACAGCTCCAGTCGTTCGTCACGGTGGGTCGTGCGCGCGCGGTCCGTTGGATCCAGACCCAGCACAAAATCCTGGATCGCCGCGAAACTGCCTTCCGAGCCGCTCGTCCCGGCGGTGGTGGCCACATGGCGCGGCATCGTGGCGCTCGAGGTCGGCTGGAAGTAGACCAACTTGGACAGCGTGCCGCCAATGTCCACGCCGAAATACCGTCCATAGTCGTGCGCTTTGGACGAGAGGATGTGCAGGTGGAAGCGGTGGAGCTTGCGCTTGCGCGTGATGATGAGACCGGCGACGCAGGACGCGCCGAAGAGGAACACGCGAGTCCAGAAGACTTCGTCCGCGCGCCGCATCGTCGACTCGGGATCCTGGATGCTTGACCGCAAGGAACAGTTGAATCTCCGGACGAATTCGCGTGGGCCACACCACACAGATTACGTGGACCACATCCAAAATATGCGAACCACGGGTTCCTGCGGTCCACATGTGGTCAGCGATACTGTCCAGGATGCACGTTGATGTGCAACGGTGGATGAATTGATGAGACCAACGTGGGACAACCAAAGTGAGTTCGCGCGCGCCCCGTCCGTGCGCGCCAGCAGCACCGCCGTGTCGCGTTGTGGCGTGCTTGAATTGCGAGGGAGCGAGCAGCGACATCCCAGATTCACTCGCTTCCCAGACAGGTGCGTTCGGTCTGGGAAACAGTGGCTGTGAAACACACGCAACAGACAGCGTCGTGTCCCGTCGAGTGCTGACGAGAGGGACAGTGAGATAGAAAGATCCTCAGCGGTTGGTGTTAATTAATGAATGCTCCATGGATCACGCACGCGGGCCTAATCCTTCCATCTCTTTCTCTCTCTTGTCTCTCTGCCTCTCTTGTACACAGTCGCATGGACGCGCATTCCAGGATGCCATGCCTCTGTCCCAGCCCAGCTTACGTGGGACGCTGCTGAGGGTTTTATTCTCTGGAAATCCTGAGCCCCTCGCACTGCAACCGCATCATCATTTGCTTTCCAGTGAAGTGGAGCCCCACGGTGGTCGCTGGACATCCTGGCGATCGATTGAGAGGATTGGATCCACGATGGCGGAATAGCCCTCGCTGGATGGAGAAGACTGTGGTTTGGGCCTCGACATGAGGCGCATTGCCAAGACCCATGAAATCCCTGCCAGCGACTGCTCTCTACGACCGACGGATACATCAGTGGGCCTATCGACATTTCGACGCAACGTCGACCAATGCGACCAGAGGATCGTTCCAAGAAAGGCTTGCTTTGTTGCGGAGATCGCTGTGAAAAAGAAAATGGCGGGCAGCGCGTTTCCAATCTCCCGCGGCTCCAGCAGCGCTAGCGCGCCAAGCAAGGTGGCGGCAAGCCCGACGCATGCGCAGACCCACACAACTGGAAATTGAGCCAGCTCACCATGGTCCAAGTCTCGCAGATCGTATTGCTGGCCAGCCTCATCGCGGCGGGCTGCATGCTCGTGGCGCGAGCGTCGTCACCTCATGAGGATGACGCGCCGAGCTTTGTGGAGATTGTGGGCGAGAACGAGTTGGAGGCGTTGGCTGCAAACGCGAAGCCAGACGACAAGGCTGCCAGTGGGGAGAAACTCGGTGGTGGTGGTGGACTCTTTGGCAGCAACAAAATTCGCATCCATGACAGCCGCATCGTGCTCACGTCCCGCGACCGCCAGCAGCTTATCACGAGTCTCGCGCAGGCCATGGTCGCTGACCAGAAGACGGCGATGGCGGCGAGCAAGAGCAACCCGAATGGCGCGGCGTCGACGCCGCTGCTGCCGCTCACGCGCGACGCATTCCTGTACCTCAAGCCAACGCCCACACCCGACGGCTCAGTGCTGGCCGTGCGCATCGGCTGGCGCTACCCGCTGGCGACGTGGCAGACGTACAAGGCCTTCGTGACCACGGAGGGCTGCGCCGTCCAACGCACCATTGGCGACTTCTTTTATTGCTGATGAGGAGCGATCTGCGACAGGCCGGACAGTGCATATCGCACTCATTTGATCTGTTTCATCAGACCAGTTGGGGTTGGTCGATGTATCCACATTGGTACTTGCATCTTGCTTTTGGTCCTTTTGATTGGTTGAATATACTTCAACATCTCATACCATTGGTAGATATCTCCGACGAGGCGGCCGTTTTGAATCTGTGTTTGCAGCCGTGAAGAGCTCCGCCAAGATCTCACATCCAAACGGCTCCTTCCTTTCTTCTTGCCATCGTATGGTGACCGTCCAGGGTTCCTTGGTTAAGAGCGACTTCATTCGACATTTTCGTCACACAATCCCCCACCTTCCTCCTTCTCTTCATCCCCCCTTCTCCCCTTCGCTCCGCCATGTTCGCCCGCTCGCTCCGATTGACCTCGCGCCTTCTGCAGACGCCGCAGCCTCTGCGCATGAGCTCCACCGCCCGCCGCGTGGACCCGTCGCTCGTGGTCTTCGACAAGGACGGCACGCTGATCGACTTCAACCTCATGTGGGGCGGCTGGGTCGAGTCTCAGGCCTGGAAAGTGGAGATGACCGCCAATCTGCCCGTGCGCGAGAAGCTCTTCGACGCCATGGGCTACGACTGGATCCGCCGCGCGATTCGCAGCAAAGGCGCGCTCTGCTGCACGCCCATGGGCGAGCTCTACAAGCTTGCCGTCAAAGTGCTCGTGAACGAAGGCATGGCCGCTGACAAGGCGGAGCACATCATCAAGCAGTGCTGGAGTATGCCCGACCCCGTGGCCACTAGCCGACCGCTTGGAGACATCGCCGGCCTCTTCCGCACGGTCAAGTCCATGAACATGAAGATCGCCGTGTGCACGACTGACAACCGCCAGGCCACGATTGACACGCTCAAGCACCTGCAGCTGGACCACATGGTCGACGCGCTCGCGTGCGGAGATGACGGCATTCCGGCCAAGCCGCATGCCGAGCAGATCTGGACGATCTGCCAGCAGCTCGGCGTGCAGCCGCACAACACGATCATGGTCGGCGACACCCACACCGACATGCTGCTCGGCCGAAATGCCGGCTGCGGTCTGTCCGTTGGCGTGCTTGGAGGCGCGTCGTCGCTGGAAGACCTCGCGCAGGATGCCGACGTGATGGTGCCGTCAGTGGAGAAGCTGCCCAAGATTCTCTTCCAGTTTGGTCAGCAAGCGATTCGCCACGGAGACGCTGAATAGATAGAGGCAGGATAGATAGCTGCATTTCCCCCCTCCAGCAAAATAAACCCACCGAATAGACTGTACATCTCTCCAAAGCCCCTGCGTTCTTGACAGCGCGTTCGCGGCCAGCCGACTGCTTTCATTGCGCATTCCCCACATCAATCAGCACGGCGGCAAGGTTGTCGAGGCTACCTCTTAAAAACGCCTCTTGGACGAGATCAACTGCAATGCACTGAAGAGACTGCTGGCCATGGTGTCGCTGCTCGGTGACGAAGCGAGCGACGTCATGATTCTCCATCGTGTCCCACACACCGTCACTGGCGATGACCACGAAGCCTTGACCACCGACTGCGACGTCCTTCAGGTCCATCGCGGAAATAGATGGTTCTGCTGTCACATACTGGCGGAGATGGCGATCGCCAATGCTCCTCGACACTGCCAGTTGTCCGACCACACGCCACAGACCTTCATAGGCGATGAATCCGCCGCTGGATTCGATACGACGTCGCTCCTCTTCCATATGCGGCCAGTGATCTGTCGTTAGAGGATGATACACATCTTGTCCAGCCACGAAGATCGCCCTCGAGTCGCCCACATTTGCGCTCAGCAATCGACCGTCGTCTTCGAAATGGACCAATAGCGTCAAGGTGCTGCCCGAGAAATCATGGTCGTGACTGGCGTTCCGCGACTCGGCAAAGTTCTTGTGGAGTTCGAGAAACAGTTGACGCATCAGCACTCGCTCTATGACCCTGGTTTCGTTGAAAAATGGCGCTTCCTTCAGCATTTGAAGTCGCTCAATGCACGTAGTGACGAGATGGTTTCGTACGAAACTAGCTGCCCCCACGCCGAGATGTCCGTCGACAACTGCGTACATGGACAAGTTGAGACGCTCCTCCCGATGCACAACCACCATATCTTCCATGTACTTCTTCTTGCCTTGAAGCAGTGCAACTCCTACTCGTAACTCCGCCAGCAGCGATAGTGACGGAAATCCCATCGATCTGGCAGTCTCTTGTCGGATCGTATTGCGCATCGATTGGCGGTCGTGCTGGCAGAAGTGGGTCCCAGCGAGTCCGCTGTGTTTCCGAGCCACAAGATGCTGCTCGCACGATGCGATCGTGGAAAAGTTGCGACGGCAGTGTGGACACGTATAATCGTGCGGCAGATCATACTTTTCCCGCACCACGTACGCGAGCTCCTGGTCCCGGGCTCGTTGGATTGCTAGGTACGCTTCATGCATCTTGAGTTCATCCTGCGTGGCAAATTGGCGGCCAGTTTCGTTGCACACATACGGCCCCTTGAAGAAGGCGTGGTTCAGTGCAGCTCGAGCAGTGATACGTTGGGAAGGATTCCACTGCAGCAGTTTCCACATGAGATCCAAGCCCCACGGGTTTCGAAGCCCCGTGCGCATCGGATCGCGGTCGACGATCGTCGTATTGAATTGACCAAAGTGGCAGCTGTCGCTGACCAAGGCGTGCTGCTTCCACAACCCGTGTAGTTCGTGCGGAGATGGCTGGTAGATGCAGAATTCGTGCGTAAACACATGGAGGAGGTAGCTCTTCAATCGTGTCGCTTCGTCTTTGCCCCGAAGCTTGGCATCTAGCTTGGCTCGTGCGCGCGATGAGATCATAAAGACTTGCGGGGATCCGAGCACCATCTCTAGAAAGACCACACCGACTGACCACATGTCATACGCGAGCGGGTTGGCAAAATCGTAGGGTGCACCTAACTCGCTGAAAAGCACCTCCGGCGCTTGGTACTCTCTAGTCTCTTCCCCTTGGGTCGGTCCTTGGTCGCCGTAGAGATGATGGAATGTGTGCTCATCCACGGCAGACCCAAAGTCGGCGAGCTTGACGATCGGTGCGGTGAGCAACTGCTTGAGATTTTCTTGGTGGGCTTGCCGCTGAAGGTGAACGAGGATGTTCGACGGCTTGATATCGCGGTGCGTGATTCCTCGACCATGAAGCGCTGCAACGCCCTCCAGTAGCTGCCTCATGATCTCTCGAAGCACTTCTTCCCCGTGCGCATCCATTCTCAGCTTGTGCCAGAACGGCGACGGCTCGAAAAGCACTGCCGTGTGTGCCGACTCGCGACTGGAGTAGAGGTAGTGCCGCAGAGAGATGCCCTCATCATAGAATACGAGCCAGAGCTCGTGCTGATTGGCGTTTGAATCGGTCGACGTCGGAGGCTGCGCATCGTGAGCGAGTGGCGCCGCCGGCAACGGCGGAGGCGATCGACTAAAGCCAGTGGAGCCTCGAGCTTGCGTCGACTCGTCTGTCGACCCGTCAGCCGACGCTTGGGACCCGCGGAAAAAGTGCTCGACGAACCGCGTCACGTGCGGCTCGTTCGCCAACAGCTCGCCAAAGTGGGCCTCGCGCAGCCCCATCTCGACCATCCGCTCACCGCGCTCCACAAAGAGCCGCTTGAGAATGAACGACTCGTGCGTGTCGCCTCGTCGTCGCGTCGCGCGCCATACTTCGCCGTGGCTCCCCGCCGCAAACTTCTTTTTCAGTCGGTAGTTGCTGTTCACATAGATCAAATCGATATCCTCCAGCAAACACTACATCTCCTCTCAGTGAGTCCACTCGAGTCCACTCCATCCGCTTCCTGGACACGCTCCCACCCACGCACCTGGTACTCCAACGACGGCCCTTCGGGGACCAGCGCACTGCCATGCTGGCGGTCGTCGTTCAAGTCTCTAGCCCTTGCGTCTCGTACAGTCTTTACCACTGGAAACACCCCGCCGCCGCCGCCGACGCCGACCTCCACCATCGCGGTCTCACTCGCCGCCGGCACTGCGACCTGCTTGCCACCTTCCTGGACGGCCACCACGGCGCTTCTGTCTGCGCGCATGCCGCTTCCGATGCTCTTGCAGCGCGCCGCCGCGTCCACGCCCATGTGGTTGCACACGCCCAGCAGCGCCGTCCGCTCCACCAGCTCGTAGCCGGCGACGACCGCGCCGGGCGTCCACTCGCGCACGACCAGCGACGCGCGAGACGGAGGCGCCGCGCTGTTCGCGTTGGCCACAGGCACGGACGCGCTCTCCGTCCGGTATGCTGCCGTTGTCGCCGCGCACAGCGCCGCCAAGAGGAGACGCATGCGACGGTTGAAGTTGACCAAGTAAGGAGGCAAATGGAGAGAGAGGGGAGGAAGAAGTGGTCGAAATACTGGTCAAAACGGGGGGAGGCATGTGAGAATATAAAGTCTATAAAATGATCATACTGTAGATATTAAATATAAAATAGGGCGGCCACAAATACGTACACCGAACCGACATGGGAGAGTAGCGACCGTCTCGGTTGGCGAGTTGGGAACGAGTGAGCAGACCGATTGTGACGTTGTGGTCTCTTCTTGCTGGCAGCTCTCCCAAATGCTCGGTAGACCCGCACGCAGACGCCCACTTGCAATCATCCTAGAGCACGTGAGGAAAATGGGTTTTGTTTGTTTATGATTTTGTTTGTTCATTCTACGGTGGGTGTGGGTGTGGGGGGATTGGGGATTTCTCAGTGTTCGTTAGTGGGCCTCAACTGCTGCCGGTTTGTCCTCGCTTTCGTCTTCTTCGTCGACAGTCACGGCCTGCATTTCGACCATGTCCGACGACAGTCGGTGCACCGGCATCTTGCTCGTGGGCGAGCCAGGCATCGCCAAGTCAAAGTCGTCGTCGGCCAGCGTCATGGTCACTGCTGTCAACGGCTTCAGTTGCATCGGCGACAGCGTTGGGGACGTCTGCAGCGACGGCGGCATCGGCACCTCGTCCGCCGGGGGCAGCGACGCCACCGACGACCGCTCGGTCATCGCCTTTTCGTCCTCCGAGCCGGCGTCGCCGCCGCCACTCATCACGGGCAAAAAGTTCTCGTCCTGCTCGTAGCCCATGTTGTAGTACACCATGTACGTCTCGTGCGACTTCTGCTGGATGATCGGGTTCCAATGCGCGGTCATCGCTGTCCGCAGGAACGGTTTGATCACGTTGAACATGCCCTGCGCGAGCTTCTCGTACTCGTTCATGATGCGCACGCACGACGCCGAGCTCCAGCACGAGATCGCGCGCTCCGATACCTGGAACTGGGAGCTTACCATGCACATGCCCAGCCGGCGCGCCAGCTTGAGCGAGATCTTGTCAAAGTCACTCTCAGCCAGGCAGTGCTCGAGCAGCTCCTCAAACTCGACAATGAACACCACTTCTTTAAACGAGTTGCCCACGGGCCAGTACTTGAGCAGACCGCGCACGATCGGCGTGAACAGCGAGTGGTCCTTGCTCACGTACTGGATCATGCAGTACGCGAGCTGCTGGTGGTACGAGATAAACGCCGGTGTCGAGTGCAGCGGGATAAGCGCGCGCTCGAGCAGCGTGATGTGCTCCTCCTTGATGGGACACGCAAAGCCGTTCACGATACTGCCCAGGATCTCCAGCAGCTCGGCCACGCCGTAGTGGTTCGACGTCTCATAAATATACTCGTAGAACACGTTGGCAATCTCCTTGCGGATCGCCGAGCGCCGCTGCGTGAGCTTGTAGTACAGTCGATGGAGCACGCCCTTGAGCACTTGGCGTTCCTTGTACGACGGCGATTTGAACAGATTCACGAGCTGCGCAACGAACCGCAGCGGGAAGAACTCTTTCCGCACGTGCTTCTCCAGTTTGTCGATATGTTCGATGGCCTTGAGCAGCAGGTCGTAGCACGCCGACAGCATCCCCCACGTCTGCTCCTCGGCCGTGTAGTCAGAGTACTTGTCCATCGGGTTGCCGCCGTCCACGCCACTTCCCAATCCAGCGTCTTCGTTGGCCGAGTCGTCCACAAAAATGTTGGGCGGCGCGTGCGACTTGGGCTTGGGGAACGAGCGGAAGATGTAGCTGCCGATCATATGAAGCAGCTCAATAAAGAGCTGCGGGTCGCTCAGGATCAGCGGGAACGCGTCGCAGTAGCTGTTCAGGTCGAGCAGCGTGGTGAGCCGCTTCTCATTGAGCTCAAACAGGTCGGTTGGGTCGCGCGCCTTGTCGAGCGTGGGCCGAGGCAGACAAAACGCCACCTTTTGTCGAAAATAGTACGCGCGCTTGTACGGCAGCGCGTCCTCGAGCGCGGGCGTATCAAACAGCGCTTCAATGTCGCCGTTCACCAGCAGCATGCGGCGGTCGGGCGACGTGGCCATCGCGGCCGAGGTCAGACTGCTCATCCACACGTTCAGGTCGGCGTCGCTCTTGGCCATGAGGTAGATCGGCCGGCATCCCTGTGGCAAAAAAAGACACACACACACACACAAAAACAAAAACAAAAACAAAAACAACTGTGAGTCTCCTTGATCGAGCATCGATCACACCAACGGCAGCATACCGGGTGGCAGATCTCAAAGCAGTTCTGCTTCTTGAATCGCGACGCGTCCACGGGCGTGATCTTGACACCCGACAGCGGAATCACGCCGCGCGGGTACGTGTCTTCGCCCGACTGCACCACGCAAAATCCAACAAGGTGAGTTCTTTCTTTGATCAGATACCAAGAGAGATGCATGCATGTTAAGTCGTACCGTGCCCGAGACGTAGTAGAACAGTGAGTGGCCCTTGAGCACCATGAGTCGCTTCTTCCAGGTCTTGAGGTGGTTGGCCTGCTTGATGAGCACGCCCGACTTGGAGATCGGCGCCTGGAAGTCGACCAGGTAGTCGGTCGCGTCACTGCCGCCTTGGCCGTTGGGCAGCGTGTGCGCGGCGCCCGTGCCGTTGGCGCCGTTGGCGTTGAACGGGATGATGAGACTCGGGCGCTTGGTGAGGATGCTGCTCTGGCGGTCGGCGTGGTCGCCCGGCGCGCCGTTCGCCGTGGCCGTCGCGCTGTTCTGCGCCATCTTATTGAACGACAAGTGGCCGTTGAAGCTGTGGTGCTTGACCGCGTTGCGGATGCCGCCAAAGTTGGTGCCACTCGACTCGGTGCTCCCCGAGCCGCGCCGCGGCTCGTCGCCGGCCTGGTTGCTCGGGCTCGAGGACGGCGGCAGCGCGCGCGGCGCGTTGCTGCTGCTGTGGTGGCGCGAGCCGGAGAGCAGGCTGCGGAAGAAGCCACCGCGCTCACTGTTGCTCTTCATGGTCGCGGTCGGGTGGTGCTGCATTCACGCTCCCCTGGACGAGGAAACTACTAGAGCGGCTCTGGAGACGGGAGCGACGCGAGCGGACGCAGCAGCGCGTGACGGGCAGACGACGGTGGCGGGTCCCGAAGTCCCGAAGCGGAGGGAGGCGCGATGTCGCGTCGCGACGGGCGGAAGGAAGGAAGGAAAGGGAAGAGCCGTGGCGTGCGCGGCGGTCGCTTGCTCGTAATGGGGAGCCGCTCGCGACACACTCGTTGCGTGGGAGAGCCGAGTGATGCGGGAGATAGACCGCACTAGGGGATAGAAAAAAAAACATTTTTTTTTTCGGAACATGGGGCAGTTTTCAAACATTTGGGAAAATTTAGACTCGACTGACTAGTTTCGTGGACAGTTTGCGAGGAATATGGATTGACTTCAATGGTGGCGTACTACAGGAGCAGGTGACGTTTTGTGGTTGAAATGAATTTTTGATACTAAGGTTACTTACAAGCAATAAGAAACAGTGTGTAACGAGGTAAAGAGACACCGACACGTGATTTCGTATCCTACATCAGTACATCTCCTCCCAGCTGAGTCGTCAAGCTGTCTGACAAGCAGGTGAAAGCGCCATGCGGCCCGACACGACTGCGAGGGAAGACGCTTCGCGGAAATGCTCACACTGCTGGGTGAAGGGGATCACGCGCGCCGCGGAGCGTTTGGCAGCAATTGCCAGGAAACAGCAGGCAGGGAGAAATTCCGTCCCAAATACCAGCACGAAATTTCCACAAACATGAATTAGCCACAATTTAATAACACGAATCAGTAGATGCAAACTACCCCAATTGGCCTCACCCTAAGAAGGATCTGGAGTTTATCTTCGGGACAGAACTTCGGGATTCTGTACCCACCTGACTCCCAAGTCACGCTCGACTTGCTCAAGATGCTGTTGTACCTGCAATCGATAGAAGGAGCCGATCTGTGTCTCTGTATCGACACTGACCCTTCGCCCAGCCTCTCAGCCATCGTCCGTCTGTATCTGTCTTTTCGCCGCGTGTTGGACTTTGGGCATCGTGCTGTTGATCCATGCTAACCTGGTAATTGGCCGGCAGAAGCCAATCGACTGACTGATGGGGCTCGGCGCCGGCATGTATGGCTTGGCTGGCAGCCACACTCTGTTTTTGTAGCTCGAAAGACTCACAAATGCGATCTACTATATCTGGATACGTATGCGCTGCGCTGGTCGTCGACGCAGTCAGTCTGTCCTCCCGTCGCTAGGGTGCCTGTCGTGTGGGCTGCTTATCTTGTCCACCGCGCGCTGTTGTTTTCGGCCAGCTCGCCGCCACGCACGTACGGCTGTGGCTGCGCCATGTGATGATTGCCCAGTGGGGCCGCGGTTAGGGCGAGCATTGCGATGGAGGCGCTCAACGAACACCTCTCCAACTGTAGACTACGCCACGATCCGGGAAGCGTTTTGGCCGCCGCCCGCAGTTGAGACCGGTCCAGGCTGCCACGTGACAAACGAGCCGCCATCGTCTCCAGTTCGGGTAGAACCGGCAGACCTTTTTGGGTGATGCACTGGTGTCCACGTCAGAAGCCGATCAGCAGTCGGCCGCCCATCGGGGACATTCACTAGTGAGATTCCATGCAGTCGTGGGCGAGAACCAAGTTCGCGTGCTCCGTGCTGGAGGTTCAACTGCGCTTGCATCGCCGACACGCCGCTCATTCAAGCAGATCTCTCCATCGTCTCGACGCTGCGGTTGGCCCACGCTACTGTCCCGCGCTGGAGCTGCCTCCGCGACTCGTGAAGCTGACGGCGGACCCGTCCATTCGCGAAGTGTACAAATCGTCGGTCGCTCGGTGCGAATAGGCACGGCTGTGTCAGCCGCACACCATCCGTTCTTGAGGTCTTTGTGGCTGATTCGCACGACCAACTCTTCGTTGCTGCAGGCTGAATGACCCCCACTCGTACCTAATGCTGTCAGAATATCCCCGTTACAGTAGACGTCTACTGTACTGCAGGTGGCTCCCGGGCGCTGGTTATTATTTGACGCAGACTGTGGTTTGCGTGGCGCAAACCTCACCAATGTGCCGCGGTAAGGCCAGTGATGGCGACTAGTGGAATGGTCTTAGCTGCAGGGGTGCGCCATTGTGCTAGCATGTCGCTGTTGGTACACAGGCGCTAGCATGGATGCAGAATTGCCTGTCCACTTCTGAATGGTGACCCCGCCACGGGCATGTTCCGGATTGACGAGGGCACTTGTCAAAGGCAGCTACAGCAGCTAGCTGACTGGAAAATATGCGACGTGTGGACATTTGATATGGATGTCCCGCCCTTACACGAGTTCTGCGACGTGTGACCGCGTCGTTTCGCCACAGGTGATATGGTGCTCTTGGGCCACCATCGTCTCAAGCGTTTTCTTCTTCTCTAGGTGAAAAAAAAAAGGGGGGGGAGAAACGCCCGTTGCCGAGTGGCGGCTCTCTACTTTACTCTTGCAGTCCACCACGCTAGTGCGCCCAATGGAGGTGGTCCCGACCGCTGTGCGCAGCGGCGCGACCCAGCCGCGGCGCCAGCGCCACAACGAGCTGGACGAGCTCGAGGACGAGCTACTGCGGAGCCATATCCGCCAGCACTTTGGCTCGTCCACCTCGAGCCATGCGACCACGACAGCCACCCGCCAGTGCCACCGGCGCAAGCGCGAGCGCGGGCGGTACCGCGACAGCGCGGCCGTGAGTGAGACGCGGGAGGCGCTCACGGGCGGCGCCGTCGACGCGTTCGACGTGGCGTCGGCGGCGCTCGCGGCGCACCGTCGCCTGCGGCTCTCGGACGCGTTCAAGCGCGTCAAACGGCTCGTGTGGTTCTCGGATGAGGACATGAGCGAGGAGATCAACGCGAGCGACCCCAAGATCATGGCCGGCAAGCAGTTCCTCCACGGCGTCGACGCGTTCTCCATGCTCTCGGAGAACGAGCTCGCGCAGCTGGTCGGGCTCTCGGAGCTTCGCACGTTCGCGTCGGGGGACGTGGTTCTCCACGATGAGCGCGAATCGGACGGACTGTACATCGTCGTGAGCGGCACCGCCGCGCGGTTCCCGCTGCCCACGGCGGTGGATGTGGGCGACCAGAGCCACTTGCCCGCGACGGACGCCACGGACAGTGAGACCGGCGACGAGTACGCGAGCGAGAGCTTTGGCTACCAGGACCATTTCGGCAGCATCATCTCGCCCACCGAGGCCGCGCAGACGGAGCGCGGCGAGGCGGCCGTGGTCGCCACGTCGGACGCGCTCGAGTGCCTGTGGATCCCAGAGCTCGTGCTGCGCCTGCTCAACGTGCAGCCGCGGATGGAGTACGAGTTTGCGCTCGTGCTCCACAACCACACGTTCCTCCACGAGGCGCACCACCGCGCGCAGGAAGAGTTGGTGGTCAGGCTGCTGCGCGCGGGCGTCCACGTGACCGTGCTGGCCAACACGCGGCACACGACCAACTACATCGTGCTGCTGCTGAGCGCACCGCTGTGGCTGCTCGCGCGCGAGGACAAGCTGCTGACCATGGAGCGGGTGGTTGAGCACCAGTCGGCCGAGGAGACCGCGCTGCTCGAGGACGAGTCGTACGAGACCCACGCCGAGACCTTAAGCGCCTCGGACCGCATCGCCGCGTTCGCGTCGATTCTCACGCGGTCGCCGAGCGACAAGCCGCCTGGCGTGGGCCTCCAGGGCATCGAGGCGAACCAGAACGCGGTGGTCAAGGACGTGTTCCCGCTCCACGACCCGAGCATGACCGACTTTATCCTGTCCACATGGTCCAAGCAGACGCTCTCGGCGGCCACCGCGCGGCTATTCTTGCTGCGCATGAAAGACTACTTTGGGCTCCGCATCGCGTTCTACGCGGCGTTCGTGCGGCTATACAACGCGGCGCTCGTGTACCCGGCGAGTGTGGGCGGGCTGCTCTGGGTCTTCTGGCGCTGGATCCACTACCGCACGTACGTCAAAGCGCTGGGCCTCTACGGCCTGGGCGTGGCGTTCGTCTGGGCGCCGGCGTTCGTCAAGCGCTGGCTGCGGTACCAGAACTCGCTGCTGGTCGAGTGGAACCTGCTGGGCGCGAGCGAAGTGGCGCTGCCCAATCGCCAGTTCCACGACTTTTTGGTCGAGACCATCAACGTGGCGGCGCCCCACGAGCCGCCCGACTACATCGAGGTCAAGAGCTACGACCACCGCCGGCGGTGGCCCAAGTACGCGATCTTCGCGCTGTTCTGCTTTGTGTGCCTCGTGCTGCTCTTCGTGCTCGTGGGCATCTACGTGCAGTGGTACATCATCGCCGTCATGACGCCCATGTGCACCGACCCGCGGTGTCCGCGCTTCCTGGGCCACCCGGGCGGCTGCGAGGCCCATTGCCTGGAGCTCGTGGCGCTCGGGCGGCCGCATCTGTTCCTGCAGCAGATCTCGTCCTGCGCCAGCTACTGCAACGTGGCCACGTTTGACCGCGCGTACTACACGTGCGACGCGCCGCTCATCGGCTGCTTTGAGACCGAGCGCGGCATTCTAGGCACGGCGCGGTGGGTGTACGTGCTGCTCCAGGGCATCGTGCTCGGACTCACGCTCGACATTGTATTCCTCGCGCTGTTTGAAGCCATCGCACGGGGCTTTAACGACTGGGAAAACTACGCGACCGAGCAGGAGAAAGAACGGCGCTTCATCGCCAAGATCTTTTTGTTCCACTGGGTCGGGTACTTTTACTGGTTCCTCCTGCTGGCGTTCGTGTACGTGCCCAACGGCGCCCGCGTGCAGGATTTCATCCGCGCGCACGTGGACAACAACTGGCTCTTGACGCTCAACGAGAGCATGCGCTTCAGCCGCTACTGGGTGGACGGGCTCATCGCCATGGATTCGGCCTTCGTCACGCCAATGATCGTCACGCAGGCGCTCAATCTAGTGATCAACACGTTCGTGCCGTTTCTGCTGCGGCGCGCGATCGTACAAGCGCGGGACTCGTACCACGTCAAGAAGGAGCGGCTCTCGACGGCGCTGCGAGCCAAGAAGCCCAGGCCGCGCCGGATGCCCTACAAGCCTGGCTTTAACAGCCTGGAAGCCGCTCTGGAAGCCAGCGCCGCGGCGGCCGAGAGCGAGCTCAATGTGCTGCAGGACGTGGACACGCTGTGGCTCTCAGTGTCGGATTTCTCCAGTCTCCGCCGCGACGAGGTCGCCAGCATGCTGGCGCAGCGCGAACCGGTCAAGGCCGAGCAGCTCGAGAGCTCGGTCCGCTCGCTCTTTGGCGGGATCTCGTCCCACGACTCGCACATGCAGGATATTTGTGGCGGGCTCAGCGCCGAGGACCTCGACTCGCACCAGCGCACGAGCTACGCGTGGATCGACCGCGTTACGCGCAACATCGAGGAGCGCGGCAGCCTCAAAGGCGGCGTCTGGCAGAGTCCCACCACGACCACAGCGGAGCAGGGAGGAGCCTCCTCCTCCGCCGCCTCTGCCTCCTCTTCCTCGCTCCAGCTGCAGCTCATCACGCAGTGGCAGTGCCGCAACTACCTCTACACGGCCGACCGCGTGCTGGAAGAGTCCTCCATGCCCATCTACAGCCCGTTCGGCGACCTGCTCCACCTCGCGATCCAGTTCTCGTACACGACCATGTTCTCGGTCGTGTGGCCCTTCTGCTGCCTCTGCTCGTTCGCGCGCAACTTTGTGGCCCAGCGCTTCGACGCCATCAAAATGACCATGGACTGCAAGCGCCCGATCCCGCGCCGCACGATTGGCATCGGCAGTGCCTGGCTCGGCGCGCTGCTCTTCGAGATCCTCGTGGCACAGGTGGTCGTGCCGGGCCTGTTTGTGTACGTGAGCGGCCAGCTGGATGCATTCTACGACGCCTGCGCGCTCAGCGAGACCCGGTACGGCCCCACGGCGGACGCCGAGGCGGCCTGCGGGCTGGACTACAGCGCGCGGCTCCAGGCGTTCGTGGTGCTGGAGAACGTGGGCATCGTCGTGGTGTTTGTCCTCTACCTCGTGAAGAGCGATATCTCGGACGAAACGTCGCTCAAGATTGTCGCGCACTCGCGCAGGCTCAAGCACCACGTGCGCAAGTCGGTGCGCATGATTGGCGAGACCGTGCTGGTCGCGGTGGCGCCACTGCAACGAGCGCATCATCATCATTATGTAGAACCGAACGGCAGCCCCGAGCGGTCCATCGCAGGTCCACACAGCCCTATGCAGCTGCAGTCATTTGAAGATGCCACGGCCACGGCCACGAGTACGAGTACGACTGCGAGTGGCGACCCGAACGCGTTCTTCGCTGTGGATCTGTCCTCCTCCTCCTCCTCCTCCTTCTCCTCTTCCTCCTCCTCGGCGGTGCATCCGCTCGGGACGCTCCACCGCCGGCAGACGCAGAGTATGGTCGAATTGGCGCCCACTATGCAGCGTTTGAACCATCGCGCCGGCGGAGCCGTCGTCGAGTGGCGCGAAGGCACCGTCGCGTGGGTCACGAGCGGGCGGCTCAAGGTCAACTTCAGCGGCGGGCGCCAGCTGAGCCAGGGCGGGCTGGGACACACCGCCGCTGTGGGCTTGCCGCCCAACGAGAGCGAGGTGTGGCTCGCCAACCAGGAGACGTACGTGGTCATGGAGCCGACGCCCGTCCAGATCTTCGAGGTCGGCATTCCCGTGCTGCTCGCGTCCAAGAAGTTTGGCCGCTGGACCGAGGCCTCGGTGGTCGCGCTGGACACGCGCGACCGCTTCGGCAAGGAGATCAGTCACGCGCCCAACGAGATGCACGTTCGGTTTGTCGAGGGCCAGAACCTGCGCACCACTGTCGTGCGCCAGGCCGGACTCATGGATCCGTACTGCGTGCTCACCGTGGGCGGCACGCCCGCGATCCGCCACAGCAGCAGCGTCAAGCGCAGCACACTGAACCCCGTGTGGGACGAGGCCGTCGTGTTTCCACTGTCCGAGCGCGAGCTCTACGGGCTCGACAGCGGCGAGGTCAAGCCGCCGTCGACAGTGGCGTCTCGCCATGCGAGCCACGTTGTGCTAGACCAGGTGGCTCCACCAGGAGCAGTCAGCAGTTCTACTTGTAATGCAACGCAGGCCACATTAGCGGCCGCAGCGCTGCAACTACCACACTCAGGCGTCGCTGGGCGGGCGGCGGTGGCGCCGCGGCGAACGCTCAAGGTCAGCGTGTTCAATAACGACCCGTTCGCCATGGGCGAGTGCGTGGGCGAGCTCGAGCTCGACCTGCACCAACTGCGCAGCGCGCCAACGCGCCACCGCGTGCTCGTGCCGCTCTCGCACAAGCGCCACGTCTGGACGCTGGACGCGGTCCAGAGCGTGATGCGCAAGCAGGCGCAAGGCGGCGCCGCGTACCCGATGCGGGGGCTGCCGCACCTGCTGGTCGAGCTTCAGTGGATCGACACGCGGCTGCCCACCAAGGTGACCGTGCGCGTGAAAGGCCAGCCACAGAGCAGCGAGCTCACGCTCTCGCGCAAGTTCTGCGAGACGAATCTGTGCGTTGGCGTGGATGCAGACCGCGTCGTCCACGCCGCCGGGGGGGTGCTGTGACGCTGGCGAGTATTAATAGCCTTTATGAATCAATATGACCACTCGCATAGCGGGCCTTGTTTCAACTGCTTCCTTCCTGGAAACCTCTTGTACAGCATACGTGAGGAAACCAGCACCTCTTGTAGTGGCACCAGTCCAGAACCCCAACGCAGCGCCAGACAGCGCAGCTGTGTACAGGAAGTTTCCGATCGGCATTCGACGGTGGTCACAACGTCCGGCTCCGCACTTGAAGCGACAGTTACGGTGGCAGGCAGACCATCGCGCCGCTGTAGAGCGCCAGTTCAAGTCGTCGGGAGCTCTGCTCCCTCGGTAGTGACGACTTTGAGCCACGCGTGTGGCATGCTGTCGAGCGTCTGGTACAGCTGTTGCTGTCAAGCCGGGTGTCGTATCAATAGTACATGTACTAGACGCATTGTGGTCACTGGCGGTTGGGGGCAGCAAGGACCTCCTCCAATCGACGGGCGGACTCCTGCAGTGCGTCGCGGCCGAGTGCGGCCAGCTCAAGCCCCGTAGAGCTAGCGTTCGTGGGCGGCCACCGTGTGGGTCACCGCCATGAAGGGAGGCGTTGTCCGCCGGCAGCTCAGCGTCGTGAGCGAGCTGTGTTCACCAACACTCCACTGTATTCATGGGAGTGGCGGGGATCGTCCATGGCCAACCGCCCGAGAAGAACGGATCCCCGTCAGCAACGTCAAGGTATCAACCCATGTTGCCGAAGTGGATCGCTTTCTACAGGGTACGTAGTTACGAGGTCTCGATGTTGCTGGATTCCAGCAACTGGGTGACTTTGGTGACCGCTCAAGTCTTAACTTGTGAGACGGCCTGGCAGCACTCATCAAATTTGAGTGGGTACTGTGAGGAGCGGCGCAGACAACAGGGTTCCATACTCAGATTTTGGCCAGAAACGGGACTGACGTCCGAAATGTGAGCTTAGACTGCAGGCCGCAGATTGTTCTTGAGTGCGTGTGGCTCCTGTGCGTAGGGGACGACCGCCCTCCCCTCCTCTCTGCCCTCCACTCTCCTCTCTCATCGACCTCCTCCTCCTCCTCGGATTACGGTCCGCGGCGGAGCCTCCGCCTGCCTTTGCAGTATCGGCTCACTCCTCAATCTCCGCTCCCCCACCCGTCCGCCGTCATGGCGTCCTCCTACTTCACGCGCGCGGCCAAGGGCGCGCTGACGCTGCTGGCAGCCACAGGCTTCGAGTCTCCATCGCCGTCGCCCGCCGCGCCCGCGGTCAGCGTCCAGGAAGCCGTCGCCGTGGTTGACTCGGACCCGTACAAGCCCACCGTCGAGGTGGCTGCGCCGCCGTACCGCAACACGCGCGGCGACCCGTGCGTGGTCGCGCTGGGCGAGCACACGTTCGGCTTCTCGTACGGCACGCCCTGGACCGCGACGTTGCCGCCCGTGACGGCGTGTGACGCGGCCACGCACTCGGTCGTGTACCTCAAGTGGGCGGCGTCCAGTCCGCTGGGCGTCCAGTACGACCGCATCGCCGCCGTGTGGCTCAACGGCGCCGAGCTGCTGCGCACGTCCACCGAGGAGCCCGACCGCAAGTCGGGTGTCACCTGGCAAGTGGCCAAGGACGTGTCGCTCTACGCCGACCTGGTGCGCGCCGGCGGCGACCTCGTGGTCGCTCTCGACAATGTGATCGACGGGCCGTACAACAGCAGCTTCACGGTGGCGCTCTCGGCCGAGTTCTACGCGCCGCTGGACGCCGCCCACGCGCCGCGGAAGCCCGACCTCGTGGTGCCTGTGAGCCGCAACACGACCAGCTACGGCTGGTTCACGGTCGAGCCCAGCTCGACCGCGCGCGGCGCCAACTCCAAGATGGTGGTGCTGCCGCCCAACACGGAGGAGCTTTACCTCGAGCTCTTCCTCTCGCACCACCAGTGCGACGAGTTCTACTACGCCAACCCGCCCGACGACCTCGCGGCGCCAGCGGGCGTCTGCGGCGGCGGGCCGTTCCGCGAGGTCCAAGTGCTGGTGGACGGCGAGGTGGTGGGCGTCGTCTGGCCCTTCCCGCTGCTCTTCACGGGCGGCCTGAATCCGTACCTGTGGCGCCCCATCGTCGCCATTGGTGCGTTCAACGCGCCCACGTACCTGGTCAACTTGACGCCGTTCGTGGGCAAGTTTGTGGACAGCCAGCCGCACAATGTCACGTTTGCCGTGGACTACGGGCGCGACTTTTGGCCCATTGACGGCAACCTGCTCGTGTACGTAGACGCCGCGAGCAAGCGCACGGTCGCGCGTGTGCTGTCCAAGCAAATGGACACGCGCGTGGTGCCCGTGGCGACGCAGCAGGGCACGGCGCTGAACGGCAGCTTCTCGCTCGTGGTCTCGCGGACGCTTAAGGTGACCAGCAGCGTCACTACTTCCAAGGGCGTGCGCATCTACGAGCTGGACCAGTGGTTCCAGTACGGCAACGCGCAGGAATATTCCAGGGACGGTGAAGTGGGCACGTTCGATGCAGTGACCCGAGTCATGTCCACGCTCAAGGTCACGTCGCTCGGTGCGCTCGGGTCTCAACAGCAGCACCAGTACCAGCACCAGCAGCAAGGTGGTGCTGGTGCTGGTGCCTCGCCTACGACAATCGCGACGGTCGTGCTGGAGGAAGAGTACCCGATCTCGGGCACGTCGGACTACCACCCGTTCGGAGACGGCACCTACCGCCTGGAAGCGCAGCTGGAGAACGCGTTCCACCGCAAGCTCAGCGTGTGGGACGCCACGCCCGGCGGCTCGTTCCGCTTTGGGTTCGTGGCCAAGGACGTGTCGGCGACGCTCAAAGGCTCGGCGCAGGCGCAGTCGGGAATGGGCGGCAACGGCACCACGACGGCTACGTACACGGAGCGCAGTGCGCTCGACGGCTGCTACACGCGCACGGCGGCCGCCGTCAACGGCGTGTTCACCCAGGACGAGAGCTCGACCGCGTGCTGACACAACAACCGAAAGTGAGAGCAGCGAAGGATTCGATGGCCGCCTCTTCCATTTTGAGCAGTTAGTAAACTAGCAGCGGGCGGAAGGATCGAACAAGAACATGCGGAACTGAAAAACTGACATTGAATCTATGTGGTCGGCACACACCTGCCTACTTCCGCTCGGTGTTGCGTGCGTGTGCGTGTATGTGTGTGGCCTTCCTGCTGGTCGCAGCCGCTTCCGTTCACGGCCGCACTGAACAACCAATACTGAATACTCTATAGCCACACTTCGTCGGCGTGGCTCGTGATGCTTGACGCCTGCGTCACGTTCGAGTCGCGCTCGGACGACGAGTCCTCAAAGTGGAGGTGGCGCCACGGGTGGAAGTCGTCGGCCACGTTCACGATGCTGTCGTGGAGGCTGTACTCGAACGGGTCAAAGTCGGTCGGCGTGTCGAACTCGGGCGGCTCGCGGCGGCCGCCCTGGCTCGACAGCGGCGAGTCCATGGTGGGGCCTTCGCGGTAGAAAAACACGTCCCAACAGTTCTGGCAGTAGAGCTCCCGGCGCTCGCTGTCGAGCGCCAGGTCAGCAATGTCGCCGTTCTTGCCGCAGCGCGAGCAGCAGCGCACGGGCGGCTCGTCCTCGATGCTGCCGCGGCCAAAGCCCACGTGCGAGTGGCGCTCGAACTGGAGCTCCATCTCGAGGCTGTCGAGAATATCCTGGATCTCTTCCACCACGTGCTTCTTGCACAGAATCATGTCCACTTCGCGACCGACCATCACGAGCTCGAGGTCGCGCGAGCCGACACACAGGCTCTGGATGATCGGGTGGTTCGGGTGGGCGGTCGTGCTCGACTTGCGGTGCCGAGTCTTGCTGTCTTGAATTCGCCCCACCCTCGCGAGCTCTTGGTGGTCAGACTGCAACGCCTCCTCTTCCTCGGCCTCCCTCTCTGCCGACGCAGCAGCCACTTCACTCGGTCTAACCGGAGACGCGGTTTGCTCGGGCGCTGAAACCACGACCAACGCCTGCTCAGGCTGCGCGTGGCTGGGGGGCGGCGTGGTGGCCGCGCTCTCTTCCTCTTTCGTCTCCTCGATAGCAGCGCTGTCGAGCGAAATCATCTCCGTCACACGCGTCGGCAGCGCCTCCTTGTCCTCGGGCAGACGCAGCACGCCGAGGTCTTTCAACATGCCATGGAGCTCCGGATCAACGTCGGACGCCGACATCTTGTCGCTCACGCGCAGTTGCGAGAGCGTCAACCCGCCAGCACTGGATTGACTCCGCTCGCTGGCTCGCTCGGACGACACTGAGGCTGCCGTCGCCTCGAGTTGATTCATCGACGGCTTCGTGTTCGACCCTGTTGTACTGCGGGACGTGTTGCTCGAACGGCTTCGGTCCGTGGAGCTGGTGCGCGCGCCGTTGCTCGACGCCCGCGTGGCCACAGTGCGCTGGCTCGCGAAGGCGTCCAAGTTCAAGTCGCGCCGAGGGCCGTACGACTCATAGACGTTGATACGGTCAGGCGAGTTCGATTGGTTTATCGCTGATGGCACAAAGTCGGTCGGCGCACCATCGTTCTGGTTGTTGCTGTTGTTGTTGTGCGACTGGTTCTGGTGGAACGAGTACGCGAGGAATTTGCGGTTGCCAGGTCCGAGCGAGTTGCCAGCAAACGTCGACGCGTTGGAGGGCACGTACGAGGAGCCGGCGTTGGCTGCCAGAGATCGGTTATCGGACGATTGCGGACTGGGCGTGCGCGGCGGCTGCTGGGATCCAGCCGACTCTGGCTGCGGCGGCTTCGGCGGCGACTGTGTCGACGGGCTGGTTGAGCCGCCGTTGTCTTGGTCGTGCAGCTGCTTCATTTGCTTGGCCAGACACGCTTTGGCAAACGTCACGAGTAGCCGCGCCTGCACGCTTCCTTCTTTGATCTGGAGCAGCGGAACGCCGCCAAACTGGCACAGTTCCACAGGCTTGCCCGACGACTTAGCCACGATCTCGCGTGCGTGCTCCAACGGGATCACAAAGCTGGACGACGTCCGCTTGGGCGCCACCGAGCCGACGATGGTGATCGGAACGTGCGGCAGCTGCGACTCGTCGATCTCTTCCGCGTTCTCTGGCTCCTCGTCATCTGGCTCGGGGAACTCCATGTCCGGATCGTCTTCTTGAGGGAATCGAACCGGTTCCACCGGCGTGACGGGGGCAGCCGGGGATGGCGGTGGCGAGTTCGCGTACACGGGCTTGTTGGCGGCTCTCAGGGAAGGCGCGCCTAGATTGATTCGCGGCGGCTGCGAGGGGCTGGCGGATGGAGGAGAGGCCGAGTTGTTGGAAGGAGAACGTGTAGCAAATTGCCTGGTAGGCGCGATTGGCGACTGGTGCTCTCCTCTCATCGATGCGGTCATCTTGTGGTCGACCACTCGGCTCGGATGTCGTCGATGCGCGGAGTCAGGTGTCGACGGCGGCGTCGCGGTATGAGCTGACGGCGGCGGTGGCGGCGGAGGAGGTAGCGACGACTCGTCCAGTGGCCTGGACTCGGAGCGGAGCTGGATCTGGTCGACGAATCGTACCGCGGGCATGCCGTCCTCCTCGACGATCCCTCGCATGTCGCCCTGGTCGTCTGCTTCTACGTCGTCCTCCTCCAGCTCTCGCTCCTTCTCGACCACGGCGGGCAGCTTGGCGCTGCTCTTTCGCCGCAGTCGCGGCGGCGCCGTCGGGTTCTCGATGCGGTGCGACGACTTGTGGAAGCGCAGCACCACAGGCTTTTCCAGCACGTGGAGCATCTTAAGCACGCGCTCGACGCCCAGGCTCTTGGTGTTTTCGCCGTTGATCGCGATCAGCACGTCGTTGACGCACACCTGGTCCATGTTCTTGCCCTGACCGCGCGCGCCGATGAGGTCCACCGTGGGGATATTGACGCCCGGCGCGTACGGACGGAAGCTGAAGCCCAGACTGCCGCTCTCCCACACGGCACTGAACTGCTTGCGCAGCTTCTGCTCGCGCGTGGCCGTCGACGTGGACAGCACCGAGTACGTGCGCGCGCCGCGCGTGTGGCTGCTGGCGGTCGTGGGCCGTGGCTGCGACTGGGACTGCGACTGCGACTGCGACGGGTGGTAGTGTTGGTGGAGTTGATACTGTTGTTGGTGCTGCTGTTGGTGTTGGTGTTGCTGCTGTTGCTGCTGTTGATTGTACTGCATAAACTGGCCCGGGTACGGCTGCTGCGGGAACGGCGGCGGCAGTGGCGCTTGCTGCGCCTGCTGCTGCTGCTGCTGCTGCGCGATAAACGACGACTGGTACGGCGCGTGGCTCGAGACGCTCGCGTTGGCGTGGTACGCGCCGGGCGTGTGCGGCGCGTTGGCGCCGCTGGGCGTGAGGGTCATGCCCGCGGCGCCCGTAGGCGTGTGCTGCTGGTAGTACGGGTCGCTGGCCATGGTCTTAAACTGCGGGATACGGAAGTGCAAGATGATCGGCAGCTTCTGCTTGTAGAGCAGCTTCATCGCCTTCTCGTAGCCGAGCTTGCTGGCCTTCTTGCCATTCACGCTGACCAGCATGTCGCCCACGCTCACGCCCGCGAGGCTCGCGACCGACTCGCCGGGCAGCACCTGCGACACGACCGGTGGCATGTCCGTGCCCAGGTCGGGCCGCAGCACCAGCCCGAGCGGCCCCACGTTCCAGTTGATCATGTAGTCCTGCATCTCCACGCCCTTCTCGCGCGAACTCACCATTGTTGGCGTGTTGGCGCGTTGGCGCGTTGGCAGGTGGAGAGAAGAGTGGTGGTTTGTTGGATGATGATCAACCGCGCAGCTGTCGCGGGTCGACCTGTTCCGGCAGCTGCGTGACGGAGTGTCTGGCCCCCCCCCCTTTCGCTTTCTCTCCCTCGGTGTACGCGGCAGGTTCGCGTGCAAGTCTCTTTGGGCGGAGGCGCCAATATTCCCATGCGACGAGAGACCGCGATATGACTGGGAATTGCAGGATGTATGGAACAAAGCCACCGCGCGAAGCGCGGATGAGGTGAGGATAAAGGGGATAGAGAGGAGCGGAGCGGAGGAGAGCGGAGGGGAGGGGACGGCATTTGTGCCCTTGCCAAAAAGAGGACGTGTCTTCCCACCGCGACAACACAACGATCATGGCACGTGACGACAGAGACGGGGTGGGAAAGAAAACTGATTGGGCGAAACAGAGCGAGTAATGACTGGATCCCACTATGGTTTTGTGGACCTTGCCCCTCTCCACCCTAATCTTCGTCCATGGACCATAGACTGTGGCCGCCCAATGAGCCAAAGTGTATCCAGAATCCGAAGGCCAGTCCACAATTCGCGATCCAGCGACGGCGAGTTGACCAGTCGAGACGAAAGAGTTCGACGCCCCCAGTGATTTCCTAACGTCTGTCCCTCCGCTCCGCTGCTGCAGCATTGTGACTTACGGACCCATGACCGCGCTCCGCTCGACTTCGTGGAGTTCAGCGCAACTCCCCCTCGCGAGTGCCTCGCATGTCCTCGATGATCAGCCAGCTTCAACATCAACAAGGACGGTAGGACCAAAACGATCTGCTCCTTTTGCGTTACCGTGCTTGAAAGAAGTTGACACGGATGGGACGACAGCCGCTGCTCTCGTGCGACGACGGCAGTCGGAGCCTGTGGGCAATGGTCTCGTGTGACGCCGCCGCGCGGCACGCTCGGTTGGTTGCCCAGCATGGCGGCATCGCCCCAGGGCCGCTACTGGGTGTCGTGCTCGACTGCCGTGCGAGCAGCGAAATCGCCGAGGAGATCCGAACGATTTCTCAGCATCACGAGAGGACCAGTGTCCATAGTGTCTGGACCGCAGAGGTGGCCATCCCGTGTGCGCTGAGTCTCGTGTTTATTGCGTTCGTCGTGTTTTGGCTGCGACAAGTCCGTCACAAAGCGCCGTCCGCCCAGACGCAGTCCACTCGGACACGGAAGCACGCGGCGTCCCGATGTGAGGCGGTCGATGCGCTCCGCGGTCTCACAATCGGTCTCATGGTTTTCGTCAACTATGGCGGCGGCGGGTTCTCGCTGTTTCTCCACAGCGCGTGGGACGGGTTGACCGTCGCCGACGTGGTCTTCCCTTGGTGAGTGGCTTGCGTATGGATCAAAACAACTGTCGGTGCCTTCATCGTCACCATCATGCACGAAATTCGAATAGCTTTGCGTGGGTCATGGGGTTTACGATGAGCATCGCGTCGGCAAGTGCCCAGCCGCCGACTCCGTGGAGGCGAGTCGTCGCGCGCTCGACGAAGTTGTTTCTCCTCGGAATCTTCCTCAACAATGGCTCGAGCTGGGCGGACTGGCGGATCCCAGGTATTTGAGCTGGAAACTTGACCGGCTGGACTCTTGTCATGGACCCAACCTGGCCTTCACGCAGGCGTTCTGCAATCCCTCAGCGCTGGCTACTTGATGACCACTTGCCTCGCTCGCTTCGTCACCCACGTCGTCGTCAGAGCGGACCGGTCACGGCGGTTCCTCGCTCTTGCCCACATGTGCTGCGGGATCCTCCCGTTGGTGACCGTCAACGTGGTGTTGACGTTTGGTCTGAAAGTGCCCGGATGCCCCACCGGTTATCTCGGGCCAGGAGGCGACAGCGACGAAGGTCGGCACCGCAACTGCACCGGTGGCGCCCACCTCTTCATCGACCGCGCCGTGTTTGATCAGCGCCACATCTACCAGACACCCACCTGCCAGCATACCTTCCACACTGGACCCTACGATCCGGAGGGGCTGCTCAACTGGCTCATGGTCGCTACCACAAGCTACGCTGGGTATATGGGGGGTATGTTGTTCGAAACCATGGAGAAAAGCGGCGCCCGTACCCAGACTCGAGCGTTTCTGTCAGTCGCAACAGCTCTGTCGCTCGCGGCTGGCCTCGTTAGCGGTGGCTTTGGCCTCATCCCACGAACCCACTGGATCCCGCTGAACAAAAACCTGTGGTCGCTCTCGTACGTTTTGGCGAGCATCGCAGCGGCGAATGGCGTCTTTGCACTGGTTCTCCTCTGCATGGACAAGCAGGCCGCGAGGGCGTGGCTTCAGGTGGCCACCTGGGTGCGCGTGGGGCGCAATTCGATCTTCATCTACGTCATGGTGCGTATTCTTTTCTCTCTACAGGGCAGCATATCTGGAAAGCTCATACCATGTCTGTCTATCTGGTCCATTCGCCACTGAATTGCCGTGCTAACGTCCTCATCCCAACGACGGTGACTGCTCATCCCTCTCTCAATCTCTCTTCACCGCTGGCTTCAACACCGCGTCATCCACCAGCACGAGATCCTCCAATCTTACGCGCCATTCTCCCCGAAGCCGTGGACTAATGCGGCCGCCGCTGTACCTCAAGTTGTTGTCCTGCTGCAGAATGTCGCAGGCGTGTTGTGGTACGTGCGCTCTGCATGTTGTGTTGAGATCTTTCTGCGGTTCCGTTCCCTTCCCTCCCCGGATGGGTTCATGCGAAGAGTCAAGTGTCCAACGAATGTCGTGATGCGTGTGACTTGCATCAGGTGGATCTTGGTGGCGGAGTGGCTGCATGCCCAAGGTGTTTTCGTCACGGTGTAGAGGAAGCAAGCAATGAGTCTAGACTGTGAGAGAGAGAGAGCAGGATCATGCCATTTGGCGTTCGGGGGAAGGGCATTAAATAGTTGCATTTACGTGGCCGTGGTGGAGGCAATCTGCGTCACTGCATGGTGGGCGGACTCTCATAGGACTTGGATTTGGAGAATCGGAGCTACAGTTGCTTCTATCACAACCATCTACCTACAAATGCTCTCAAAAAGAGAAAAGCGAACGGACTTGACGACACCTACTGCTGAGCGACCTGGCTGCCGCGCAGGTGCAGAATCTGGGCCAGAGGAGGTAGGTGCGAGTTGTTGCACAAACGCGAAACGCTGCTAGATGGGGATGACTGTGGGCTCGGGGGCTTCTCAGCATCAGGTGAGGCAGCGGCGTTCTGTGGAGACGAGTTCTTCTGATATGTGGCAGACGGGGACGAGCGCTGGTAAGCTTGGTTCTGGGCAAACTCTTGCTGGCGAGCGTACTCTGCCGCAGCAGCAGCATTTGGTGTCGGCGCCGGCTGTTGCAGATTGCCGGACGACTGTGCGGCAGCAGCTGAGTATGCGAGAATATCCAGCAACCCAAAGCCGCTGTGCGCGCCATTGGCGGCATTCGGGTCGTTCTGGCCGTTCTTGTTCAGCTCAGCGACGCCGCTGGGCGACACGGCCATCTTGCCATCGCTTCGCTTCTGGTTGCGCAGGCCGCGCTGGCGACGGTAGATCTTCTGGCGGTACTTTTGCGCGTGCGTCATGGTCTGTCGAGGCGTCTTGGTGCCGATGTGGTCGGCCACCTTCTTCCAGGGACCCGACGGGTACATTTCAAGCGCCTCGAGAAAACGCTCATGTTCCTCTTTCGTCCACATCTGAATGCGGTGCTTAGAGGACATGACCACAGCGCCGGCTTTAGCCTCCGTCGGGCGCAGGCGGATGACCTGTTCCTTGGAGGTCGAGTTCTCGAAGAGCTGGTTATACACCGTGCGAGAAATCGTCATGGTGTGTCCTAAGTGGTGGGCAAGGTGGAAATTGGGAAATGTATCGAGAGCGAGGGAGCGTCGCTCCGCGAAGCCAGAAGCGAAAAGGATTCCGGCTGGGAGAGACACCCCGAACCCACAGACCCAGGGCACTTCCTTTTCGTTCAACCCTGCAACCTTTCATATCTGAAACCCTAACACAATGTTTTACACCAATCAGAATCCGAAGTAGTCCCGTTTACCCGACCCCTGGATGTTGCCTGGAAATGTATCCATTTCGACCAGACAGCTTCATCTTGACCTCATCACCTAACCACGGATGGTTGCTGGGCATCCATCAGCGACACAAACATTTGTCAGAGAGTCAGGGCTCCTGGCAGGGGCTGTGAGTGATGGATGGTTGACATGGGTGCACACTCGAGCACACTAACAAACCGAGCATTCTTCGCCCGATTGGCTGTGACACCTGTGGTTTGCGGGGTGTAATACATGCATCAACAATCACCCAGTGTTTTCGAACTGGATCACAATAGATTGGAGAGGGGGCCATTTCGAGCTGACTGGAAATGTCGAACGATGGACTGTAATGAAGGAATGTCTTTTTCCTGCCGAATGCATTCGAAATCCCCAAGCAAACTGAACCAGTTCTAGATGAGCAAACTGGCGCATGCTGTGTTCTCATTCCTGGAACAATTAATTGTTCGTCGGATGAATCCATCGCGATTGAACCCACGCTCATGCACAGATGTGAGGTCAATCCAAGTCACTAAAACCAGGTAGTTTGATTGTGTCCATCTTCTTGGATAGGTGTAGGGTAGCGCACGACATCCCGCTGAACTGTGACCAAGTGCTGACCTTTCGACATCATGCAGAGGTGTTTAGGGCTACTCCTGGTTGCCTTGGGGCAAAAATGAGCCATCTGTGACCAATTGGGTTGAACTTTCATTTAGGCATAGTTTGTTCAGTTGCTGTAGTTGTGGGTTCGCGTACATTCCAGCGACACGACGACGGGAAAACCTAGAAGAGAGAAAGAGTAGCGAATCCACATGTGGGGGGAATGTTTGCAAATTGCACCCATGTTCCAGAAGCTGCCATGACTAGTGGTGTATCCATTCTGTTCGAAAATGTTCTGGACAAGCAAAGGATATTCGACACAAAGTTTGAGGCTGGTGACAGTCGTACTGTACTGTACCCAGACGCGCTGACTTCTTACTGTAGCAAAATGTTCGTGTGTTGAGCCATTGCTTTGTGATTATGCGGGATTGAACCGGGTATTCGCTGCGTCAACGCCCGTCGCCACATCGACCAGTTGGCAACAAGTTATTGGGCGAGTATTTCGGGTCGGCCCTGGACAAATCCTTCACGTGGTGGGTGGTGGCGTCGTGTTGTGCCGCATGCGCAAGTGGGCACAGAACGCGATGGTCTTTTCGCACCATGTGCAACTGGGGCGTCGCAGACGTGACTGGCCCAAAAGCGAGAGGTGAACCCACCATAGAGTGAATGTACCCACCTCGCTTTCGACCAATCCACGCCAACTGCAAGTCCCTAAATTAAAAAATCATGTGTACCCAAATTGAACCAAGATTCCCCAAACAAAAACAATTTGGGGTTAAAGTCGCTACGACCACACGATATATCGCTCCTAACAAGACGCCGCGAAAAAAACAGAGTCAACTGTGTACTGTAGCTATCTTGCTCTGTGTGGAATGGATGCCATTCACTGCCGCTGGAAAAGTGAGCACGATACGCTTATTGCTTGCGTCGAGAGTTGGTAGCAGTTTGAAGGGTGCTGATCGTGCTATTAGCGCGGATGCTGGTCGCGGGCATCGCGCAATCGGCGCTGGTGGTCCATGAGAGCTTTTCTATCAAGTTCTCGAAGTTATCTGAAATAGAGGGCTGCTCGTTGTTGCGAGAGCTGCCCGTATCCATCCAAGCGAACCCATCCCCTCACCGAGTGATCCATAATTGTTCGCTAAAGTACGAAATCGAATCAGCCACTGTTCTTTTGGGCTTTGTTCTCGTTGGGATCAAAACCCACTCTCCCTTCCTTTTGCATGGCCGAGTAGGAAACACCTATCGCAGGACGCCCGGATCTCGACACCGACGGAAGGTGTGCGCGCGACGATGACGATCTCCGCCAACGTCCGTAAGGAGCTCTTCGAGGTCGGCGCGGCCGAGAACAAGCTCATCCGTATCAAGCCCACGGAGGCCAAGGCCGGCACCACCGTGTACTCGTCCAAGCAGTCGCAGCCACTCAAGATGTGGACCCAGGACGAGCACGAAAAGTTTCTTGAAGCCATGGAGAAGTTCCCCGCCGGGCCCTGGAAGGTGATTGCCGCATTTATCGGTACCAAGACCACGCGACAGACTATGACCCACGCGCAGAAGTATCGCCAGAAGATCAGCCGCTGGCGCCGCGGCCTGCGCCACAAAGGCCGCAAGCAAGCCTCGGACGGCCAAGCCAGCGCGTCCGGCAGCGACTCGGAATATGCGGGTCGATCCAACTTGATGAAGGCAGCTGATTACGTTGCAGGTGACAACAGGCAGTTTCTCAACGCCAATGGCGCGGACGCTGGAAGCCAGCTTTTTCGTCTCGCCGAACTCGCCTCAATCGAAGTCATGAAGGACAACATCACCTCGCCCTCGCGAGGCGGATCGCCCAATCCGGCGGCCCAGGAAAAGTCCAGCATGGTTGCAAATTCCTCAAATCTCAAGCAGGGAAAGGACGGAACGGCCAGCCGAGAGTGGCAGAAAACAGAGGTGAAGCTGAGCCCGTTGAGGCAGTCGGAGAAGCAGCGCGATCTTTCCGCAGCTTTTCAGCAGCGTAACAGCTCCGAAAGTTTCCAGCAGGCCATGTACTCGGATGAAGCTGCGGCTGCTGCCGCCGCTGGTGGCTCCTTCCGCCTACCTCCCATCATGATGCCGCAGTCGGTGAATAGCCTGAACGGAATCCCGCCGCTTCGGTCGAAAATCGACCCGACCGTTCTGGGACGCGCCCAATTCGCGGCGACGAACTAATTCTCAAGCGTTGGCGTGCAGCAGCGTCAGTGACGACAGGCAGACAACGGAGGCCGGACGGACCGGTAAACAAAGGAGAACAGAGGAGACGCATGTGCGATCTCAGACCCGCAACGCCAGCGGACAGCGGGTGGGGATCGAATTGGAAGAGAAGAAGAGAAGCCACGCACTGGGTGCGCGAAGGAGGACGTGACGCGCACAACAAGTAGGTCGGGCGACACGTGTGGATACGAGTGTGTGTGCTTGTGTTCGACGCGGCGGTGTGTACATGGAAACGTAGTTTTGGGTCAAGGGTCCGACAGTTAGTTCCCAGCGGTGACGACGTCGAAGAGTGAGGAGCGCGTGACTCTGTGAAGATGGACTTCGGACAGAACAGAATGGTGCAGTGGGGTTGCCGTGCCGTGGCGAGAGGCTGGCGGCCATTTCATAGTTGTAGGACAGATAAGGATTTCTCTCATTTTCAGGTCAGCGCCGCGCGCGATCTTGGCAATGGTACCAAGCGCCGCGCACTGATCAAACAATAGTCTCTTTTCCTCGTAGCGATGGGAGGGGTAAACGAGTCTCTTCGGATTAATCAACGCAAAGCTGTGTTTGTTGGATGCGTCTTCTGCAATCACTTTGACTCTCTCATTCACGGAACGCCCCGTGCTGGTCAAGAGGACCGTGAAACGCACATGGAGGTGCAAATAGCACAGTGTGAGCCTCCTGTTCGGCGTCTGTCCGTCCATCCATCCGTCCACATCGCTGTCATGCAGCATCGCCAATCCGTCCGTCCGTCGCATGTGGATGGTTGAAGGCAAACTTGTTCAACCAACCTTGGCATCAACACCAGCTGGGCAGCGAGTGATCACGCCGGCGAAGCCATCCAGCTGAATGCCTGTCTAAACAGTGCCGTCTAAACAAAACCACACCTGGTTTTGCAAATTACGATGATTTCGTGGCGTTCGTCTGCAGCACTGACCAGTGACTTGGACACGGCATTGCCCAACCTCCATCAACCTTCGCTTACTTCCACCAGCACCTGCCAACCTCCATTTTAGCGCAAGTTCAAGCAGCCAGGAACTATGCAGCCGATCCCCTTATCCAGCATCCTCAACTCTTCTTCAAACCGACACAGTTGCAAAATGAGGATCTTGTGAAGGTTGGTGGTGCAGGATTACAAACTTCAACACTTCGTCGAAGCTGCTCGCTCGTCCTCATGGCCCATTCTCGAATTTGCCCGCCAGCATCACCACCAGAAAACTCCATACCAACCACCATGTCGAGCAGCCCCGTCACCAAGAAGGTCAAGCTTGTGGGCCACGCCAACTTTGTGCGCCACAACCCCATGAGCGACAAGTTCGAGGTGAAGAAGTTCCACCACGTCGAGTTCTACACCTCGGACGCCACCAACGTGTCCAAGCGCTTCTGCTGGGGCCTCGGCATGCGCCTCACGGCCAAGTCGGACCAGAGCACCAACAACCAGGAATGCGCCAGCTACGTCATCCAGAGCGGCGACGTCCGATTCGTCATGACGGCACCGTACGCCCTCCAGACCGAAAAGTCGCCGGACGCCATCACGGCGCTCCCAGGCTACGACGCGGTACGTCGAATCCACTGGATCTTTTTCAAATGCGGTGCAAAGATCTAACAGTGAAGTGGTTGTTGTTTTGTCGATGAGTGCAGAAGTTTGCCCACGAGTTTGTGATGAACCACGGCCTCGCGGTGCGCGCGCTCGGCATTGAGGTCGGAGACGCCGCCGAGGCGTTCGAGACCTCGGTCAAGAATGGAGCCATCCCGGTGCTGACCCCCAAGGTGGTCACGGACGCTGCGACGGGCAAGACCACCACCATCTCGGAGGTCAAGCTGTACGGCGACGTCGTGATCCGGTGGGTGAGCGGCGACTTTGACGGTCCGTTCATCCCGGGCTACGAGACTGTCGACAGCCCGAACGCCAGTATCGGTATTTCGCGCATCGACCACTGCGTCGGCAACGTGCCCAAACTCATTGAGGCCGTCGAGTACGTGATGAACTTCACAGGTTTCCACGAGTTCTCCGAGTTCACGGCCGAGGACGTGGGTACGGTCGACTCGGGTCTCAACAGTATGGTCCTCGCGAGCAATAACGAGATGGTGCTCATCCCGGTGAACGAGCCCACTTTCGGCACCAAGCGCAAGAGCCAGATCCAGACGTACTTGGAGCAGAACGTTGGTGCTGGTCTCCAGCACATGGCGCTCAAGACCGACAACATCTTCATCACGCTCGAGGAGATGCGCAAGCGCAGCCACATGGGCGGCTTCGAGTTCATGCCTCGCCCGAGCGACGGCTACTACGAGAAGCTCCCGGGCCGCATTGGTGAGGGCCTGTCGCCCGGGCAGTACAAAAAGATCGAAGAGCTCGGTCTACTTGTGGATGCTGACGAGCAGGGCATCCTCCTCCAGATCTTCACCAAGCCGATCGGCGACCGCCCCACTGCCTTCTTCGAGATCATTGAGCGCGTCGGCTGCATGGCCGACGTCGCGGGCAAGATGGAGCAGGCGGCCGGCTGCGGCGGCTTTGGCAAGGGCAACTTCTCCGAGCTGTTCAAGTCGATTGAGGAGTACGAGAAGACTCTCAACATCTAGGTGGCTTATCGTTTAGGGTACACCATATTTCCTTCGTCACCAAGTTATTGTTTCCAGACCTGTCGATCAAGCAATATTAAAAATAAAAGCAGAAACGCGCACTGGATTAAATTACTAACAGACCAGTGCGCTGGTGGACAATGTAGAGAACAGTGAAGGCGAGAAGCGCAATGCCTGCAGCGATCCACATGCGATCTTGACGCGCCTGCCACTGAAAATCGATGACATGACGTTGGTGAATCATCTCCGACAAAGTAGCAAAACAGGTGGTGGGGGATCGATCGCACCTGAAGTGCTTTTAGCTGCTTCCGCACAACCAGGAGCTCAGCATTCACGCTGCCAAATTCTAGGTGGGAGCTCTTGAGGCTGACGCGGCCGTCGTCTAACAGATAGGTCAACGCACCGCGTGAGGGAAACTTCTCACTCCGACACCAGTTATTGAGTAGCGTACCGAGCACTTTAGTGACCGACCCAACACGATCCACTTCTTGCGCCATGACGCGCCGCGTACGCTGGAGAGCAGCCGTCACGTCCACAGCCGATCCCGTTTTGTTCGTCCTAAGACAAGTTTCAGTCAGTCAATATCTCCGACGCCCTCGCTACAAAAATCGACGCTTACGTACATCTTCTGGCCGCCTGCTCCACCGCTTTTCTGCATCACACTGGCTCGCGCGTGGTTGAGGCGCTCCACCTTGGCTTTTTGACGATACGAAACGAGCAGCTACGAGGTGAACAAGCAAGTTACGGGCCACGATAGTGAGAACCCGACACAGGAGACGGGACCAGATCCACTACTGCAGCACTTGTACTCGCACCTTGCGGACATTGGCGACGTGCACCTGCAGTGTCGACTGCGACTTGGCAAGCCGCTGCTTGCCGACTCCCACTGCCTGCGGGTCGCTCACTTCGAGCAGCCACTCGTCGGCATGCTTGAGCGCCGCGCGGTAGGCCTCCACCGCGCCATTCAGTCGGTCCTCGATTGCCTGCTCCTCCTCGATGGTGAACTGTAGCTTCTGCAGATCGCCCGTCGCGTCCACTGCGCGCCCAACGAACAGCAGGTGGCTTGCCAGCTCGCGCTCGGCCGCCTCTAGTGGCTCCATGTTCCTCAATCAATATCCAACACTGCACTGAATCGCCCATATCCTACTTTAGTAGACCTGCTTCACTTTATTTTGGTGAAAATCCTGGTTTTCAGCCGGAATCAGGTAAATGAAGACTGGCGTTGAAGGACACGAAGACACTTGACGCGGCCAGGCAGGCTGGCCCCCTAGCAGCAGCATGATGTTCCTCCAGCGGTACGTGCACGTGGTGCTGGACGCCGTGCTGGGCAGCTACGTCAAGAACATCGATCCGGAGGCGCTCAAGATCAGCGTCTGGAACGGCAAGATCGCGGTGGACGTGGTCGAGCTCCAGCCGGACGCGTTCCCGCTGCCGCCCGACTTCCGCATCGTCAAGGGCACGCTCCACCAGGTCCAGATCGACCTGCCATGGTCCAATCTGGCCAACCAGCCCATCCGCGTGGACGTGCAGGACGTCAATTTGCTCATGGAGGTCTGCGACCGCCGTCCGGAGGCGCCGGCGACGGCCACAAAGCACGAGTCAACCAACGATCGCGCGGCCCACGCGAGCAGGCGCCGCAACGAGACGCTCAAGCGCAAGCGCACGACTATCGACGCGATCGAGAAGGCCACACAGTACAACAAGTCGGCGGTCGCCGCCGTGGCCAAGCCTGGCAAAACCATGCAGTGGACGCAGAGTGTGCTGTTCAAGCTGCTGGTCAAGGTGCTCGACAATGTGCAGCTGAACGTGCAGCACATCCACTTGCGACTGGAGGACCGCGTGTCGGCGCCAAATCGACCGTTCGCGGTCGGCGTCACGCTCGAGTCCATGGTCATCAAGTCGGCCGACGCCGGGTGGAACTACACGATGATCCTGCGCGGCGCGCAAACCCCGCGGGCCGCCGACGCGGCCGCGTCGTTCCTGCGCAAGAAGATCGACGTCAACAAGTTTGGGCTCTACTGGTCGCTGCCGCTCGCGTCGGTGTCGCCGTCGGCGCTGGAGGACGCGTTCGCGTTCACGCGGCTCATGCAGATGAACTTCTGGCCGGATGACCTCGCGGCGCGAACCATGGACGAGGCTCGATACCCCAAGCTGTTCGAGCCGTGCGACTACATCATCGAGCCGCTCACTCTATCGCTGAAGCTGACGATCAACGACGGGCGAGCGAAGCTACCGATCACGCACGCCGAGCTGTGCACACGGGTGATGACCAGGCTTGGGACCCCGTGGAAGGTCCAGACCATTGACGCGATTGGTGAAGAAGCGTGGCAAGAGTTTGTGCGAGGAATGCCAAAGCTCGCCGGGAAGCGCACGTACACGCTCACATTTGTGTTTTCCGAGGCGTGGGCGGTCGCGCGGGAGCAAAATGAAGAAGAAGATGTCGTGCCATCCGTATCGCAATTCAAAGAGGCGCTCGCTAGCTGCCTGCAGTGGCCGCTTTCCGCTGTTGATCGGTTGGAGACGAGTATCAGCAAGTATCGAGACGCTGTCATCCATGTGCTGCAAGAGAAGAGCACGTACATTGACGCGAGCGCGACCCTTGATCACATCAACGTGGCGATCCAGAGACAGCAGTACCTCAGTGGTCTCAATATCGTTTCGTTCATCGCCACCAAGCGAAGACAGGCGCGGTATGCGAAATTGCGGCCAGTTGGGATCCGTGTCGTAGAAAACCCGCGCCGGTGGTGGAAATACGCGATTTCCGCTGTTCTCATGGACGTGCGAGAGCGACTGGCTCGCGTGGATCAGGAGGAGTTGGAACGCGTTAAGGCGATGCGAGCGCGATTCAAGGACCTGTATCTTCTGACCACTCACCCAGGTCAAGCTGGTCTCCCTCCTGGACTCGTATCACCTGAGGCGGCCCAGCTCTCGAAAGATGCAGCGAAACTCGAACTCGAAGACCTGGAAGTGGAACTGGATATTCAAGAGATGCTCCAACTGCGGAATAGTGCTCGCCAAGCAGTTTTGGATTTCGCCTCCAATTCGAAGCAAGTTCCCTATCCTTCAACGTCGTCGAAGCTCACGTTGCCGAAAGGTGCAGAGGCGCCAGCACAGCCGTCCTCGGGCTCAAAATTTTGGTCATATACGTCTTGGTTGTATGGTGGGGCGGCGGGGGCAGATGGCCAAGCAACGGGTGCCGCCTCGGCAGACGCTGTGGATATCGAATGGAGCGATCAAGACACGAAGACGTTTTATGATGCGATTGACTTTGATCCTGCTGATCAAAGCGATGGGGACGAAGAGGATGAAGATTCAGAGCCAAGCTCGAGCAAAGATGAGCATATTTGGTATCGTTTCCACTTCCTACTCTCGAAGACCAGTCTGCGGCTCCTCCGCGATGGAAGTGGCAGCTCAACACCAAACGCTCAACTTGAGCTGGCAGCAGTGTCTGTGGATAACGTCGATTTCAAGGTACTTGTGCGCCCAGCCTCCATTGAACTCGGTGTTCAGCTTGGCGACGCAAGCGTGTTCGGTCTGTGGAATCACAGAACAAATCAGCCGCGTGTGGTTGTTCAACGGATGGAGGTTGCTGAGATCATCTCTCATCATCCAAATTCGATCAGCGAAAATATGAGCTGCGTGCGCCTTCGCCACTGTGAACACAAATTACCGCTGATAGACATCGGAATTGATCTCAAGAAGTCAATGCGGACGATGAGTCCAAGTGTGGAAGAGGCGAGTGTTGAAAATCCACCGACGGCTCAAGGAATTGCGATATCCATCGTCGCTCAAGGCATGACTTGCGATGTGGACGTGGAAGCGTTGCTGCAAGTCGCTGGATTCTTTGCGAGACCCAGCAACGTCGACTTGACTGGCCTACGAGAACGAGCGTGGCGTCAAGCTCAGAGCCTTCAACGCTACAGCACGGCTCAGGTGCATGCGGCCCTCGCTCGTCGGTCAAATGTGGATCTGCTCGTGGATATAATCTCGCCGCTTATTACAGTCCGTGAGTCTCCATCACAAATGGTGCCAGCGGCCAAATGTGAAGATCAGATACCTCGTTCTCGACTGGTTGTCTTTCTCGGTCACTTGCGAGCGTCGTCACGACATGGAGGTGAGAGTGCGCGAGACACCTCGAATGGTTGCGTCGAGGTTCCGCTACTCCCCCTTGCAAAGAATGAGGATCATCTATACGATGTGATTGACGTAGGGTTGTCGTCCATCGAAGTCCGATTGTCTGATGACAACGCCGTCTCCACGGTCTCGACACAACTGCTGGAGAAGACCTCAGTGCGAATCGGTATTTTCATCAGCATCGCTCCAAACGATCCCACGGTGCCGCTCGTCAAGATCGTCGGCGGTGTGAATGCGGTTCAAATGAATCTGGACGCGAAGACGTTTAGCCTTCTCGTGCGCTTACTCCGATCGATTGGGGACGACTTCAAGCGTGCCCATGCTCTACGCTCGAGCGAGTCTGGTCCAGACGACGGCGGCGAAGTCCATGGAAGTGTGCGCAGTGCAAGCTGGCGGAGCTTGGAGTCTAGTATCCACGATGATGAAGCCTTTTTCTCGGGATTTGACACGGAAACCAAGGTGTACTCTCAACAACCAATGCGGCAACGTTCGTTCCGAAGAAGCGCCTCCACTAGACCAGCATCACCTGCCGGGGAAGTCATGCTTGGAGTGTTTTCACGAGTGCGGGAGTCCGAGCGAGCAAGCCACACTGAGAAAGAAATCGATGACAGTGACTTGCTGAAACTGTGGCGACGCATCCTTCTCCTCGTCCGTTTCCAAATCGATGAAGTTGCTATTTCGCTGAAGCTTTCGCCAAATGATAGCCCGGACGGGAAGATCGTGAGAGTGTCGATGACATCGATTGGGACAGAACTTGACTTGCGAACGTACGACAAGCACCTCCGCTTCGCAGTAGGGTCGTTTTCGATGGAGGAGCGGCGCGAACGGTTAGGGAACCGGTTTCTGATCGCGTCTGGAGACTTGATCGCTGGCTCGGATGACGGTGAGACCGGCTCAGCCCAGAGTGAGCTGATTCAGTTGTCGATTTCCAACGTGGACCCTGAAGCGCCGAAACCGAAAGACAAGGTGGTGTGGGAGCATCTTCGAGACAGCATGCTAGATGGGCAGTCGACTCTAGAAGAGGATTCTGTGTGGCAAGATCCTCTTGTGACGTGGCTTTCGATCGACATGAGGCTTCGTACACTCGTCCTGAATCTCCACCAAGACGCTTTCGCCAATCTGTTTTTATTTTTCTACCAAGCGCCATCACAGGCTGCAGATGATGCATCATCAACGGCAACAGAGCACGTCACATCTGAGCCAATCAGTGTGGGAAGTGGAAGTGGGCGTGCTCCAGTCGTCAGGAAGGTTGCAAGAGCACCCACTCGAGAAGACAAGGTATCACCACCTTCCAACAGGCTGCCTCCCAGATCGAGTAGCCAGCGTGGGCTCACGTCAAAGCTAGGAACGTGGGTTGCCGCATCGCTCGCGGAAAGGATGTCGTCCGTCCGCCGCATTCCCCTTCAAGTGCCAACCTCTCCATCCACGCCTACGGCGTCTGTTGCGCATGCTTCGCCAGCAACGATTCAGCTGCGTTTGCATGTGGCAGGACTCTCGGTGGTTCTTCATCATCCTCCGTTGACAGAAGGCAGTGTTAATTCGGTGTTCATTCGACTTGAAGCCAAGGATTTCAGCTGCTGCATTCACCGCTTCCCGGAGTACATGAACGTGTTCGCGTATCTCGTCTCAATGCGGATATGCGATGAGACCGTACCGGACGCGGACCTTCGAGAAATCCTGGGATCAGAGAAACCGGAAGTGTGTCGGCGCCCGCACCGATCTGCTAGTGAGGAAGAGACCGCTGCTCATGTTCCCACCGTGGAAGATATTCTCCGAGCCATCGACGAAGTGCCCGCTATCTTTTCGTGTGCTGCGCAGCTATACGGAGCGGATCGCATCCAAGAGCGATGGCATCCGGGCTACGCGAACCGTTTCTCGGTGCGACTCAACTCGCCTCGCATTCGCGTGTTGTATCGCTTCTTAGACGATCTGCGGTCTTACTTCTTCGACGGTGTGCTTCTGCAGACCGTGATGACAACGATGTTCCCTCATCGCGTCCAGGTTGCGTGGGACCGTGAATTCCTCGTTTCGTCAATCACAAGCCACCAAGCCACTTCAAACGGCCATGGCTCGTCTCCGCGAACTCCGTTTACGCAGTTGAATGCGACTGCTGACGTCGTGTCTATGTTTCCGTTGTTGGACGTCAAATTGATGGACGCAAAGCTTCGCATTCCGGTTCATCGCACGTCGAGTGAGGCACTCTTGGTCCGTTTTGATTCGTTCCACCTGAGCAACGAGTACTTAATGGACATGTTCAGCAACATGAACAATCGAGTGATGGCCAAGGTTCTCCTAAACTCGTCACTGTGTCAGTTGAAGATGGATCTGAATACTCTGCGGGTTGTATCGGTCATTCTCGTGGATTCCAGTTTCGGCCAGCAGGATTTCCACCAGAATAGCGGCCAGTCGGGGCGTCCTGAGCTGTTGACCCAAAGCCTTCTCGGATCAACTTCAATGACGCTCTCGGCTGACTTCTCCAGCGGAGCTGCGACGACCATCGGGATCGAGTTTACTCCTGTTCGATTAGTGTGCAACAGGGAGCAATACGCCTTCCTGTTTCGCCTTCCTATCCAGAACTTCGGAGAAGCTCGTCGACGGCCCCGCGCTACGGCTGAACCTCAGCATGTTTTGCCGTCTGCCGCTGCCCAGTCACCAAGCTCCGGTTACGAAATCGAAGCCCCCGAAGACGAAGAGCGCGAAGTCATCGTGACGTTGAAGGTGCCGGAGTTCTCGATGGAAATTCTACACGGACAAGAAGGGTACCAGCCTTCGACAAGTGGAGACATGTCGATGGCAGCGATTGAGAAGCGAGCTCACGGCTCCATTTGCGTCGTCGACGTTAGCGTTTTTAGTGCCTCGGTTCATTACGGGCTCACGACTCGTTCTTTGCGTCTTTCGTCCGAGATGCGAGGCATGCGTATTCGAGATACGCGGCTGGATGCGCAGATTTCATCGTCCTATCGGGACGTCGTAGTGTTCACCCCGCCAACCGGAGCAGGCGCGGCAACCCCGTCCATCTCTATTCGAGTCATCCATGGTCGGCTGGACGCGTCGGAGCAACAAGAGAAATCTCTGGAATGCTCGTTTGCGACCCCGCATCGACGTCGCCGAGCCCGGGCGGGAAGTCAAGAAAATGGTTCTGAAAGCGGCAGACGAGATTACCGGAGAATGAGCTCTTCGTTTTTTGGGTCGGACACTCTGATTGGCTTTCATCCACTCCGCCGCGCCTCGTCGGTATCTTCGGGTCAATCATTTCCATTCAGTTCGGACGGCGCCAGCGACCAGGCCGAGAGCAACGGTGGATCACAGTCATCGACCAAGCGTGAGTCTGTTCCGCACAGTGCGTCGATGCGGACGGATATCGTCCTTGATGTCGAGGGCATTCGAATCATCCCGTCCAATATTCACTACGACGTCTTGCGGTTTGTCGAGAGCCCCGGACGTGGCGCGTGGGATGTCAGCAGTCAATCGGCTGAAGACACCTCTGCTTCTGACCAAACGACTGTCGAGGAGGAGAAACAGGAGGAAAACGAGACTGCCGACGAAACTCGAGCTGAACACGAACTTCCGCAACACTACGTGGCTGTTGCTTTGTCGGTGGGGAGGTCGGCTGTCTTACTCGTCGAGGATCCCAGCAAAGACTTGTCGCGCGCGGTGATGTTCTCGTGGGAGGCATCTATCACTGTCGAGTTTCTTCGTCGTCCGACGATGGTCGGTGATGACAGTCCCCCAGGCCATCGTCTTCAAGTTCGTGTCGACCTCGCAAGCATCCAAGCCACGTCGAGGTTGTCACAAGATAACATGTGGGCGCGCGGCGGCGATTTAAAAGTTGGTTTGCCGAGCTCAATGGCCACGGCGAGCAACGACATCGCTGGAGACTTTTTGAAGCCTTGCGACCTGGAGTGTCGCCTCGACGTTGATTTCGCAAGTGGTTTTGTTCGGCTGAAGACTGCGTTTGATCGAGTCTTGGAGCTGCGGTTCGGGTATCTGGATGTGTGCTCGCTGCGAGCAGCTCTCGAAAAAATCATCGCCTATCCGTTTGTACCAAGCGACCTGGCACCGACCTCGTCATCCGCTACACTAGCGAGACGGTTCTCTGTCGGGTCGTCGGCCGGGTCGTCATCGAATCTCGTCGTCCCAGAGCCAGACGGGTTCACATCCACGTCAGTTGCTGCATTGTCGGAGTATGGCGATCCTAGCCACAATGGTCATAGACGGCGGCGTCGCGATCGCAACAGTGAACCGATGCTGCAGTACGGATCGACGCTAGTATACTTGGTGTCCGCTACCTTCCGTGGACCGCTCAATGTTCGCCCAGCGATCGGGCTGTACAGTTCGCCGTGGCGCAAGCGGTACCTCGTTCTGCCATTTACTGCTCAAGAGCGCCAGAGCGTCGAGCCGACCATGTTTCGCATTGTTCCAGGAACGGGAAGCCGGCGCAACATTGGCGATCCGATTCGATTCGGTGATCGGATTGCGCTGGAATCTGTGGAAACACCGGTCAAACCAGACGACGACGGCGCTGATAAGAAAGCAGACGACCAGCTGCTCGGCAACGATGGTGACAACGAGAGCGAAGCCACGTCAACTCCGATCTTCAAGTATGATCAGCTCGGTGCATCGGGATACCTCGGCCCTGACGGAAGTGCTGGGGTCTTCGAAACCAGGATTTGGAAATACGGGACCAGTGCGTTCAATTCGGACCGTGGCCCAATACGCCACAAGGACGCCATCGTGCTGGAGGAGCTAACCATTTATCGCGCTTTCAGCAAAGGCAAATCGCTGTATGGAAGCAGTCGGCTAGTGAGCGCTCAGTTCGATCTGATGGACAATGGGGACAACTCGCGGATGGGGAGCGAGGGCGGTGGCTACCTCATGTTCAACGGCGTCGGCGATGCGCCAATTCCCTTTGTGGTCTCGGTCAAGTCGGAATCGACGGTGCCAGTGGACGTCTCAACTTCGAGTCCTCCACAATCGACGACAAGCGGTGATGGAAAGCCCAAGCGACCGCCGCAACTAGCGCCGACGTCGACTGGCATTGCGTTGTGGCAGAAGTTGAAGGTTTTCCAGTTCAATCTCCCAGGAGTCAACGCAACGGTTGTGAACGATTTCCACAATATGCTGCTCCCGCTGTTGCACCTTCGAGTTGTGCAGCTAACGTTCGATCTTCGCGGGTCGCTAGAGTCTCGACTGACGGCAATGGCTGGTCTCCAAATGGGTGTACAAAACTACAACTCCCAGCTCGCAGTGTGGGAGCCACTCGTGGAAGACTTTGACGTCAATTTTGCAGTGCATCTCAAGGGCGGAGCCATCTGCGACTACTGCATGTCGGATCGCAAGCAGATTTCAGTGGCAGGAACTAAGTTGCGGTGCGAAGGGATTCCAACCTGTTTGTTCGGGGCAACCAAGACGGTGGCATTTGCGCCAGCGACCGCACGAGCTGCAGAGACGAAGCACTTTATCTACCAGGAGCTGCTGAACCACCAAATGACGGCCACAACCTCCGGAAATCACGACGATGACGCGAAGCTCGTGCCAACGTGTCTGCTGGTGATCAAGAAAGGGATCAACGTCAACGTGACGCGTACTGGCGTCAACGTGTTGCTCCAGTTCGTCGACTTGGTGAGTCGCGCAGCCTCCAACGCCGAGCAAGATGCGTGGCGGTCGCGCCTGGGAGCGTTTGTGTATGTTGACAACCAGTCGGGCATCCCGTTTTTTGTGGCGGGAAACCCGACGTCGACGCCACCCACATCATCATCGTCCACCACCGGAGCAGATCAATTCGGTGCGAATCTCCGTCAAGCCTCGTCGGTTGATGAAAACAGCGAAGAAATGGTCAAGCTGCCGACGCTCTCGGTTGGGAGCGAAGAGGGTTTGTTGGGCGTGGGCTCGGGTGGTATCTCCGGGACCATTGGCGCTTCCGGACTTGAACCAACCTCTTGGATCAACAACAAGCAGCTCACCGCCGTGATGAAGGACATGATGGCCCCCTCGACAAGTTGGCTGACAGTGGAGGACGGTCAGCGTGTTGCCACAAGTATTGTCGCTCACGAGGCACCGGCCGGAAGTGTGACATCGCCACTGCGTCGTCTCATGTGGCTGCGTCCCAAGTCATCGTCGTCATCATCGAAGCCCATCCCAGTTCCGATCGGTTATTCCAATCGAAGCTATCTGCATCTGGAGAGCAGGTCCGGATTCAAAGATCCATGGCACGGGGAGAGTATCATTTGCGAGACCGTGGCCGAGCAGGGCACGCTCGTGATGCGCCTGCGCGGTAAAGTGCAGCTCATCAATCATCTGTCGTTTCCCGTGGAGGTCGAGTACAACAGCCAGCGGCGAGAGGTGCTTGCAGCGGATGCTCAATCGCCCCACTTCGTGCCGATTCAGTATCTTGATGGAGGAAACATGACGTTCTGCCCGGTTCTCGCGAGCGGCCAGCTGCAACGTTCGACGCACGTCTCCATATCGACGCTGCTGCGAGCTCCAGCGGTGGCGAAGACAAAAGCGACTGCGGCGGCTCTCACTGGCGCACTCGAAGTTCGCAAGGTGTTAACGTTCTATTGGGATGTGCACCCAGATGAAGACATCACCTCTCGAGGTCCATTCGAAGAGCACAGTGACGACTTCGGCGTCTCGAGACCACCGTTCCAGGTCATCTTGACGGCGTCGAGAAAGTCGGAGAAGAGCGAAGCCATCATCACAATCTCGCCGCCGATCCGACTCGAGAATCTGGTGCCATTCGCATTGTCATTCCGAACGGTTTGCACGGTACGTGGTTCCGAAAATGGATATTTTGCCACCCAGTGAGAGCTAACAGTGTGAATTACGAACTGTCTGTAATAGAAATCGGAAAAGGATCTGGCGTGGGTCAAGGAGAATGCGGCATCGTTCTCTGGAACAGCCGGTGCCGTCGCATCTGGGCGTGCCGCACAGATTTGTGAGCTGGAGATCTTCAACAACCGGTCAAATGGCGGCAAGGCGGAGCCAATCCAAATGCCGGCGGCTGTCGCACTAAGTATCGCGATTCCAGGTATCGGCTACCGAACGTTTTCAGCATGGAGTGAGAATTCGTTCATCTACGGAAGTGGCAATTTGTGCTCAAGGATCGAGCTTCTTAAAACCAAAGACCGAACAGCCGACGGCGCGGAAAACTACGACGATCTCGCTCCGCTCCAGCTCCGCCTGGAAATCGTGAGCACGGAGCGCCTTGGAAACGCCTCACTGAACCATCTCGCCCCGTCGATCTGTCGCATTTACGCCGAGTACTGGCTGATCGATCGAACGTGTCTGTCGATCGTGATGCGCACGCCGAATGGGCGAAGGGTGATGCCGTGGGTCGAGAACGTGGACGCGTCGTCGAAGTACCAAAGCAAACACGCACCAGTTGCGCTCTTTTCGACGCACAAGGCTGCGCCCGTCAACCAGAGGATCAAGATTGGCGTTCGACCAGGCGCCGGAGGGTCCGAGGTCGAGTCCAAGTTGTTCGACATTAGCACGGTGGGCTTACGCGGGCAGATCACGCTCCGCACGGCCGACCGACCGAAGGGAGCGATGAGCCTCTCTTCGCTTCGATTGATGCAACCGATCGACTCGCACAAGCAGTTTGACATTGGCGTGATGATCGAGCAAGGCCCGACGATCTTTTCCAGAACGACGGTCGTGACTTTTGTGCCACGCTATTACTTCATTAACACGTCGGACAGGTTTCAGATCCTGGTCAAGCAAGAGTGTGATAACGACGCCAACGCCATCTCGTTGGCTCCGAGACAGGGCTGCTTCTTCCACTGGAACGACTCACGGCTCCGCAATCGAGTCCAATTGCGGTTCGTGTGCCTGGAACGTGAGTGCAACGGCGGCTTGTTCTACGACGACGAAGAGAAGTTTGGCGGCGATCCATCCGATTCGAGCGAGCCGCATGGCACGTCCGAGTGGAGCCTGCCGTTTGAGGTCACGTCGGTCGGCAATTTTGTGGTTCGTCTCCATCGCGCGCTGACTCGTGGCCCGTCGCTCTTTGGTGACGCGTGTTTTGCGAGCGACGATCTCTCGAACGACTCCGCTGACGGGGCTTCGTTCGTGGGGCAGTGCGAGACGTTTTCCGGGATGAGTCTGCACGTCGGTGTGGAGCTGCACGACCCCGCGTTTGTGGTTCGCTTCCAAGAAGGTCGCAGCAGTCTCGGTTCGGAAGAAACAGCGGTGGACAACAGCGCACTGGAGGCAGCGCAAGTCAAGGATTTCGTGTCGTTCAAGTTGAAGAACGAGTGCACCGCGCTGGAGCTCTTTGTGTGGCAGAAGATCCCTGCGGATGCGAGGGATACGAGGGGCCCAGCCTATACGTTTGAAGGCGGAGATCGTGTATTCCCCTTCCAGTCAATCGATTTTGTGCCGTTTTCAGCGTCGACGGCGCCCGTGCTCCACGTTCAGCTGCAAACCGTGCTCGAGTCGGCGTCGTCACTGCACAACAATAGCGAAGAGGACGAGGACGATGCCGAGGACGCAACGCTTTCGTCGAGAGGCCACATCGCTGGTGTCGCGCCACCGCGCATTCTGACGTCGTTCGAGGTGTCGCTAGACAAGCTGCATAGTCTTCCCGTGATAGAAGTCAACGACGGCAAGTCGACTAAGCGCCTGTGGGTCGAAGTGGTTCTCGAGGATGCGACCAAGACGCTCCGCGTGACCGATGTGCTGCCAGGAGCATCCGGGGAGCACAGACGCCGCCGCCGGACAGCGCTGCTGCGCAGCTGGAAGCGCTATAACGCGAGCGTGCACTGGTATTCGCGTCTGTTGTTTGACAGTCACAACAAGCTGGCGATGGATACTAGCCACGCGGACAGCAACGCTGACACAGCGACAAGTGGAGACCAAGGGAGACATCGAAAGCACGTGCGTTTCGTCAGCGAAGGTGACAAGGACGACGATCCGGACACGACGAACAACGACGAGTCCGAATCTGGAGCCTTGGCAATTGTACAGCCATCCAACCCTGTGCTGATTGTGGGCATGCGAGTGGTGGACGCCACACACTTGGAAGATCTGTATCCGTCGGAAACGAATCCCTCGGGCATCTCTCCGTTCCTGCGCACACGGATGAAGGGCAACGAAGCAGGCGGCACAGTGTCAACGCGAACGCTCCGCACGCAATCGCCGCGCGCGATCTTTCCTCGTTGGGTTCCTGCCAAGTACAAGCGGAAAAAGAACGAGAACGAGTCGGATATTCTGTTGCAGCGCTTCTCCCTCGATGACCGCAGTACCGACGCTGAGAACCCGAGTGACTACATTCCGTGTGTGGAGCTCGAAGTGCGCGAAGGCAACAAATTGCTGATTTTCGGCTCGTCGATGCTCGGCCACGCGACCATTCCATTGACTGAGTTACTGGCGTCCGCTCGTCTGGATGTATCACTTGGCGATCCTCTGCGAGTGCACGAATTGCTCATCCCGTTGAGCCCAACACAGACGAGGAACGCGCTGTCGGAGGTTCGATCGATGGTTCGAGTCCAGCTCGCTGTAGTAGTGAGCACGGACCCAAAGGCGTCAGCACTTTCGCTCGAAGAGGCGATCCGTAATTTCACCGTGGAAGCTCAGCTGGATCGTCTTGTTCGCTGCAAGTCGCAGCTCAAGGTGTTGCTAGAGCGCGAGTCAGTCGATCTTGCACTCAGCGACGGCGCGAAACCTCGACCAGCGTCACCAACGACGTCGCCGCCGACCTCGCAGACACGACAGCAGGGTTCTTCGTCAACGTCTACCTCTACGCTGACGCCGACACCGACGCCGACGCCGTCGACCACCGGTCGGTTGCAGACGCAGGATTCCAAGAGCAGCCTGCGAACGTCCAGTGCTATTTCAATGACGACCGACGACTCGACGAGCGACACGGCCAACGACATCGTCTTTGACGAGCGGGTATTAAGCGTCGTCGTCATGGGAGTGACCAATCTGCAAATGACGACGCTGGAAGATGAAGTGGACGAAGACCTCACCAACCACACAGCGGCGGCGAAGAACGAGTCGTCGTCGATCGCGAACCAAAAAGTGTATTGCACCGTGAGCTACAAGGAGTCGACGCGAGCAGCGACATCGTCGATCGCCAAGAAGATGGCCGATGTCGTTGCGCCCCTCGAACCAGACGACCAGCGGCCACCGCTGAGCCAGCCGCGGTTCGTGCGTATCCATCGATTCGAGAAAGGCCAGACGCTCGGGCTGGATCTCATTTACCACAGCGGTCGTGTAGTCGTGCAAGGGGTGTCGTGCAACGGACCGTGCGGACAGCTTTTGCAGGATGGGGAGATCTGCATCGGCGACACGATCGTCGCAGTGAACGAGAAGTCGATCGTCAATCTTCACCGCGATGCGTCGTTCCGGACAATCTCGAAGGCGGGTTCAGTCCTTGGGAAAGAGACGCAACCAACGTTTTCGCTGTCGTTTTTGAGGCAAGCGCCATCGTCGTTTGGCCACGTGTCGTCGTCGTTCCGGTCCCATGACGAGTCCGGGGCGACGGTTCCTCGCTTCGAAGCGGAGTGGAATCGACGAGTCGAGTTTGTAGATTCGAACAAGGATCTAGCACTGGAGGCTCACGCAAGACCCGAGGATCAGCACAAGAACAAGGTACTTGTGCGCGTGTACCAGCGCAACGAGCTGTCGGACCACGGGCTCACGGCCGCGCAAGAGTCGAGTGTGGTGCCGTTTTTGTACTTTTTCGGCGATGAAGACACGATGGACCATCTCGACCACAGCAAAGAGGACACTCGCTTCGACAAGCTGCTCGGCGAAGCGTGGGTCTCTGTTCCGGTCCACTCGACGTCGCTGTCAGGAACAGAGCTGCTCCTTTCGGAAGAGGACCTCGAGCCCACGGTGACCGAATGTCTCTGCGCGCTCTATGCGCCGAAATCGTCTGACGGTGGATCGTACTATGAATCGCGTTTCTCGTCGACAGCTCGGCCAATGGTGGGCCAAGTGCGCCTCGCACTCAAGTGGGAGCACCGCAACTCGCTCGCTCAGCTCCGCAACCAGCAACAGCTGCGCGCGTATCTGCAGCTGGAGGTCCACGGCGTGTTCATCTCAGTGGTGGACGATGGGTCGGGCGGAACTCAGCGACGGACGCCTCGCGAAGTGCTCTCGATCTCGCTTTCGGCGCGCCACGCCGACACCGGTATCCAGTTGAGTTACGGGCTCGTGACGGATGGAAGACACGTGGTCAACACTCGAATCGGCCACATGCAAGTCGACAACCAGTTGCTGGACACGAACTACCCGGTGATGGTGTTCCCGATCCGCCTGGACGACACGGTGCAGCAAGAGCAATCGGCCACGTCAGCCTCGTCGCCTTCTAGCGCCGGCGGCGCCGCCTCGACCGCCATTCCGGACGCGGCCAAGAGAGCAAGCGCAGACTCGACGGCGAATCGCGGGGACAGGATCCTGCTCCCCACGTTCCAGCTGATGGGAGTCTTTTCCAAGCGACGAACGCTGGTGCAATTTGAGTACATCTTCGCGCAGCTGCAAGAGCTGGATGTCAAGCTTGAAGACGCGGTGTTGGTCGCAACCGCCCAGGCGCTGAGCGGCATCAACTGGTCGTTGCTCGGCTACGGAGCCGACCGCCACAGCAACGACGCGGCGATCGGCGACGCCGCGCTTGGTCTCGTGGACGCGCGCTGGCCGTTCCCGAGCACGCCCGAGTTCCCGCTGGCGATGATGAACGTCGAGCACCGCGGCGGCAACACCAAGGTGCTGCTGCGCTGGCTGCTGTTCTGTCCGATCAAGATGAACGTGACGTTTACCAGCACGACCGACCGCGCGAATCTGCTCTCGCTGCTGTCGCCCGAGATGTCGTCGGTGCTGCGAACCATGATCAGCGCCGCCGCGGCGCTCGTGTCGAATCTGGACAACGCCGCGATTAAGGTGCCCGAGTTTTACGTGGAGAATCTGCTCGAGACGACCCACACGCTGGCCTTTTACACGATGCAGCACTATTTCCACCACGGACTGCGCAGCTGGTACCGCATCGTCGGCTCGGTTGATTTCCTGGGCAACCCAATCGGCCTTGTGAGTGCGCTCGGCGCCGGCGTCAAGGATTTCTTCTACACGCCGGCACAGATGCTGCTGGACGACGAGAACGGACTGCGCATCGAGAATCTGCGCACGGGCATGACCAAAGGCTCCAAGAGCCTATTCCGCAACACGGCCGTGGGCATCTTCCACACGACCGGCAAGATCACGGAGACGCTGGGCAAAGGCATCGCGCTGCTCGCAATGGACGACGACTACAACATCGAGCGACAGCGGCAGACGACGCGGCAGAACAAGAAGATCAACGATCTTGGAGACGCGATCGCGGAAGGCGGCAAAGGCTTCGTCGGCGGCGTTTGGGACGGCGTTAAGGGCGTCGTGACAGCGCCTGTGCGCGGAGCGGAGCGCGACGGCGCCGGCGGCTTCGTGATCGGCATTGGCCAGGGTATGGCCGGGCTGTTTGTCAAGCCTGCTGCCGGATTTCTTGACATGTTGACAAGTCTGTCTCGAGGAGCGAAATCGACGGCCGAGTCCATCGACGGCGTGTACGACGGCTCGATTGCCGTCACCCGCGCGCGCCTTCCCCGGCGGATTTGGTACGCAGCACGATTCACTGGGGTTGTGTTGTGTGGGTAGGTATCGAACACTGACTCGTTACTCTGTCCGTAGCGCTGACAGTGTGCTGGTGTCATTCTCGGAGCGAGAAGCCCGCGGGTGCGCGATTCTAGCGCTCACGTCGCTCGATCTCACAGATGAGTGCGTTGGCTAGGTTGTTGTTTGTTGTTTTTCGGTTGGGCGTCCTAACGTTTTGGCGTTTGCAGCTATGTGTTCCACCTCGACTACGGCCTCGAAGCGCAGCGCGGCATCTTGCTGCTGACCGACAAGCGGATCATCTGCCTGAGCACGAAGAGCGGCCAGAAGCTGTGGGAGGTCGCGCTCGACTCGTCGCTGCAGGTGGAGACGACGGGCGCGATGCTCACGATCGCGCAGTCCAAGACGTCGAACCGCGTGTACAAGATCGAGTGCGAGGACGAAACCGCCGCGTCGAATTTCAAGCTCGCGGTCTCGTCCGCGCGCCTGGATCTCAACGCGACGCGGTATTTGCTGCTGAACCTGGAGAAGAAGCAAGATGAGGCCAAGCAGAACGTTCTACTGGGCGTCGTCGGCACAGGCGAGAATGTCAATGGCTACGACGAGGACGGGCGCGTGGATCTGAGTCTGCTCATGGGCAATCTGCAAGACACGATGGTCACGGGACTGTCGGAGCAGGAGCTACGTACGCAGCCGCTGCGGTCGATTCAAGTTGAGCTGTGCCACCTGGAGAACAAGGACGCGACTGCCAGCGTGCCGCACCGCGCGGTGGACAGCGTGCTCTCGTTCAGCGTGTTTCAGATCTTCGTGTACGGCGGGCCGTACCAGTGGACTGTGTACCGCCGCTTTAGCGAGTTCCGCGAGCTGCACGCGACTCTGGAGAAGACGGGGCACAGCTTGGACGCGCTGCCGCCGCTGCCCGGACGCACGTTCCTGCCCAGCACGCGCAGCGCCGTGGCCACGCAGCGGCAGGAGGCGCTGAGTCTGTTCCTCCAGGCCGCGATCATGCACTCGTCGCTGAGCGGCAGCCACGCGCTGCTCGAGTTCCTCACGCGCAACGCGCTCGAAGTGCGCGTGAGTCTGCCCCCGCTGTCGCCCACCGCGGCGCTGGGCATGCGCGGAGGAGGAGGAGCTACGGGAGGAGGAGGACCAGGAGGAGGAGGAGGAGGAGGAGGAAAAGGAGGGGGCGTTGGCGTGGTCGGCGGAGCCAGCACGAGCGGCACCTTGCGGACCCCGTGAGAATGATCCACAAAAAATATCCGAGAGAACAGTTGGATGGGTTGGGTAGGTATATATAACTGTAGAAAACGAGCAAGCTTTGTTGGTTTTGTTGGATTGGGTACTACTACTTGTGGCGCAGAACTGTTCTCTGTTTGGCTAGTCGCATCTGGCGGATTGCTCGCCTTTGTTGAAGTGTGCGTTGCTCAGCCAGCTACAGTACATGTCTGGCCTTTTTCTGGTCGTTGAAGAGTCGGTTCGAGTGGTTGTCCTCAGTATGCATGGTTGGACTCGTATCACCACATGCAGTCCAATTGCGTGTGACGTCAGAATCGTCCAGTCGCCCCCCCCACTTATTAGACTTGTAGTGTTCACAACTATCGTTGGTCTAAAGTTTACAGTTACTAGTTAGACCAGCGCTTGTCGGAACACATGGCTTTCGACCGGCAGCGCTGGAAACTGATATCCAAACCTGTGTAATACTGCAGAGAGCGGCGTGCGTGCGAGCCTGACGCACGTTGAGTTGGCATCGCCCGCTTGTTGGGTCCAGAGCGGATGGGCAGAGGAGCGCGGGGGAGAACAGAATCACGATCAATCGAAGCTATCCCACGGTGTGTGTGCCGCACCGCTTCGACAACTCGTCCTCAGCCCGATCTTTGTTGTGACGGACGCTAGCGAACCGAAAACATGGGTGGATGAGAAACCGATCCGCGGATGGTTCCACGCATTTAGTCCTTACGACTCGTATGCAAGCGAGAACGAACAGTACGTACTGTACGCATGGATGATTGCTCAGTGGTTGGGACATCCTCGTCTCCTTCGTCTTCTTGACGGTGGTTGAATATTGAATACTGGACGAACTAGACCGTTGAAGCTCGACACGTTATGTCAGTAGTGATCTGATGTGTTCAGACGCAACATACTGTTTTAACATCAGTTTAGTGCGACTTTTTGCTTTCTTTTTGCTGACGACAACACGGCCACAACCCACTGGGCGTTAGGCACACATCGCCTCGTCGCGGCACTCCCGCCGGCCGGCTCTCCCGCCTTTTCCAGCGCAGCGAGATGATCGCAGTCACGGATTTTCCTCTCCGCGATCGGTTCATGCGGTAGGTGTCTCCCCTCCTCCCATACTTTTTTAATCCCTCCTCCGCTCCCCCTCCTCCTTCTCTTCCTCCTCCCACGTCCCCTCCACTTCTCCTCCTTCCCGCTCCGCTTCCAAGATGACCATCTCAACTCGCGTCCAGGAACAGCTCTTCGAGATGAAGGCCGCGGCGGCCGCCCAAGCCGCGCAGAGCACCGACTCGGCGGCGGACTCCGATGCGCTGCAGCTCATCCGGCTCGCGCCCACGTCCAACAAGGAAGGCGGCGTGATCGTGGCCACCTCCAGCACCTCCAAGGTCGTCCGCACGTGGACGCGCGCCGAGCACGAGCGCTTCCTCGCCGGCCTCGAGCTCTACCCGCACGGCCCGTGGAAGCAGATCGCCGATCACGTGGGCACCAAGACCACGCGCCAGACCATGGCACACGCGCAGAAGTACCGCCAGAAGATCGCGCGTCGCCGCCAGCAGCTCGTGCTCCAGCAGCAGCAGCAGCAGCAAGTGCAGCAACTCCACCAACTGCACCAGCTGCACCAGCTCACGCAGCAGCAGCAGCAGCTCGCGGCGCCCGCAGCGGTCGCGCCAATGGCGGCGCCCGGCGCGGTGGCTCCGGCGGACGACAGCAGCCTCACGATCAAGGTCGAGGTCCCGCAGGACGACGACAACGGCGAGGACGAGGACGACGACAACCACAGTACAACCAGTGAGGAGTCGGCGGCCGCGGCCGTAGAAGCGCGCATGGCGGAAGCGCTCTGCGACGGCGGCGGGGACGAGTTCTTCGAGACCGAAATCCTGCCGCTTCTGCAGCAGTTAGACCCGACGCCCACGGGCTGCGGCATCTCGTTCCTCCAGTTCGCGACGATGGACCACGAAGGCGACGGCGACGGCGACATCGTCATGACCGACGCGTTCGACATGCCGAGCCCCGTGCCGCACTTCCCGCCGACCTCGACGTTCTTCTAGAACCGCATTTCCAGTTGGGATGATGTTGTTTTCCCACTAACTTATGCATGTTGCCTGCATTATAGACTGCATATTCTCTCCATATCCACCACTATAGACGCTGCATATTCCGCCCTCCCCCCTTCCCCTGTTTTCTCGATATTTTTTCCTTTCATCCTCTTGCTAACAAGCAGCGGAGTGCGACATGTTGCAAACGAGACCGTCGTGGCCGCGGCCACACTGTTGGCCACAGCCATTTGACCTCACAATTTGGGTAGGTCCATGTCCGTCTGTCCGTCAGTAAGTATTTGTCCGTGGCTAATATTAGGCGTAGATGACGCATGGGAAGAAGTGACGCGATGGCTGTCCAGTACGGCACAGCACAGTACTCGCTATTGAAGATACCGAACGAAGTGGAGAAACCGCTCCCAAACAAGACATCGGACGGACCATCGCTTGCGCCAGCTTGCTTCGTCTCCACGCAAAGGAAGAATCCACTTGAATTTTTCCCATTGTTTTTTTTTGTATTCATAATTTGGGCTGGATTGCCTCGGCCTCTTGCTCTTATTGGTGGCAGCACTTCGAGGCCGCAACTGACTGCGCTGCGTCCTCGCTGGTGGTTGCGATTGTCTTGGCCGCGGCTCGCAGCGAGCGCTCGTAGGATCCGCACAAGTGATCGAGAACCATGTTGTTCGAGAGCACAAGACGGTGGAACCCATCATGTGCCGCCTGGAGCAGCTCCACCACGTCCTGCTCGGGGTCTTCGTGGATCGCGAGGCGGTTCAGATACAACAATCGGCCTGGTGGGAACAGTGACTCGTGCACTTGGGCAGGACCCACGGGGGCTGCAGAGACGGCTTTTGAAGGATCGGTGGTGGTGCTTTTCGTGGGTTCGTTCTCCTGTTCGGGCTGCTCTGGATCGGCCTCCAACGCCTCGTTCTGTCTCTGTCTGGCCTCGATCTCACTCTGGATCGCAGCGATCCCGGCGTGGATCTTGGCCGATTGCTCCTCCAGCGCGGCGTCCACATCCTCTTTGATTTCCTGGAGTTTCTCCGCCATCGGCGCCGACGCTTCTTTGCTGCAGCATGCAGTAGAATAGTTTTGTTAGACAAATTCTTCCTTCGTTCAACCCCACAGTCGGAACAGAATCACACATGTTCTTGGCCACTTCGGCCATCTCGGTCTGGATCGCTTCCGTGGTCTCGTCAATCACATTCTCCACTCGGGCTCGGAACAGTTCTAGCTGTGCGGCCATGTGCTGTGCGGCCGGCGACTCCATCACCCGCGCCAGCGCCTCCTTCATCTGCTCGTCGTGCGTCTCTTTCATTTGCTGGAACGCTTCATAGATTTCTTTCAGCTGCTCATCCCGCTTAGCCTTGCGCTCATCCAGGTCCTCGTCCATCATCGTCCTCAACGTGGACCGCCAGTCAAACTGCGACACCTCGCCCTGCAGCCGCATCATGCTGTGCTGGTGGAACCGCGGCACGCAGTCGTCGCCATTCACGACCGTCGTCACGTAGTCGGCGCACGACGAGGCCAGCGT
>JAADWZ010000012.1:0-135003 GCA_023336445.1 Pythium dissimile | reverse complement strand
CACGTCAGTGCCTCGTTTCCCCATGACTGCGCTTGGTTCTCGAGCACCACGAGCGCTCGTCGCTTCGTCGCGTCGTGTCTTGTGGCTGCGGCGGCGTCGGCGTCGGCTTCTTCACCATGTTTCCCTTCCTTGGTTTCCTTTTGAATACGGGGAAAGAACAATGGAAGGGTCAACTTATTCGAATCTTTGACATGTTAAGTTCATCAGCGCGTCTGTTGGACGGGCTGTGAAGTGTACAGGTGTGTTCCTATCGGCTTAAAACTAGAAGACCGATAAGAACAGCATTATCAAGGCTTTTTGATTGGCCAAAAACATGCCTCGGTTTCCCCGCCAATCCATTTCACGGTTAACAAAATGGGAAGCGAGCTAGACGACGCGCTGCGAGCGGCGGCGGCCGCAGCCACCAAGGCCAAGGCTCGTGCTTCAGCTGCCTCGACAATGGCTGCTGCTAGAATGGACACCACGCCGCCGTCGTCAGCGCGGTCTCTACCACGCAGGAAGAACCAGCGCATTCGGCGGCGCTCGCGGTCCGAGAGTCTTGCGTCGGAGACCAACAGCGAAAACCCCGTGCAGCGCATTCAGTCCTTCAAAGAGCGTATGTTTGAGGTGGGAGCAGATACATCGAGCGCCGTGTTCTTGTCCAACGCGCAATCGACTGTGGACGACCTCGTCAGAGTCCAGTGGAAGGGGAAGAAGGCGGCTCTGGGCGGACGCTCAAACCGAAACGGCGGTTTCAATCTCGACGGTGAGGACGCGGTGCCGCAGCTCACGCGCACTCGTATTGTGTCAAATTCTACTGGCAGTGCCCATGCGACACCGCCTTCAGCTGCAGCAACCGATGGGAAGAAGAAAGGAAAGAAGAAGGGAAAGAAGAAGAACAAGCCAAAGGTGGTTGAGATAACCGCACCACCTATGCTGCAGCCGGCGACGACGCCTCTGACGACGACGCCAGCGCTGAGAGCACCATCTGCAGCTCACAAGAATGCCCTTGCGATGCAGAAGCTAGTCCAGAAACGGATGAATGGGAAGCTAGTCCAGAAACGGATGAATGGGACCGCTACAGGGCGCGAAAAATCCGAGGTCTATCGAGATTTGAGTGACGAGGAACGAGGAGGAGACGACAACAAAGACAAGCCAACTGATCCACGTGCAGTCAGTACCTCGCAACTACAACAGGCGCATATGCAGCAAAAGAAGGCCACTGCTGGCCTTGTCAAGACTCCGGCTTCAGCGCTCGCACTGAAGCAACCGCCACGATCTGCTGCACCCAAGGCATCGAAGCGACTTCCAATGAAAAAGACATCGGTGAGCCAAGCCAAGCCAAGTCCAGTTACGGACAAGCCGGTGCCGAGCATGGCAGCGCATCCAGTTCAGACCACAGCTGATGCGAGTGATGACGACACATGGGATATCAACCGACTTGTCAAGGAGACAGTCAAAAAGGCAATCATGGCCAAAGCAGCCGGCAGTGATGACGAAGAAGCACGCGGATCAGATGAGGACGGCATGGATCGTGACTACGACGACTCACAATTCGTAGGGAGAGAGTTCCACGACCATCAGATGCACCTCTTTTCTCAATTAATTGACGAGGCTGCGCGCGAGAGTTGGGAACTCGTGGAAGTTGGGCGGCTCGTGCGGATTTTCTCAGCCAAGTGGTCCCACAAAGCCAAGAAGACGGCGCGGTTCTTGCGTCGGTGCTGTCCTGAACTCGTCAGTGTTGATTTCCTCGAAGGACTCAGCATCCCGCTGACATCAAAGCAGCTACTCAAGATATTTGAACGTGGATCGGGTTCCCCAGTCGTGGTCATGAACAAAGTGGCGAGCGCCGTGGAGAACGGAAACTTGAGTGTGCGCGATGACGCCGTCCTAGCGTTTGTGGCAGGCAAAGCTGACCAGATGGCGTCCAACCGCGATGTGCTAGAGTTCATGATGCCTTTGCTGGAGAGTCTTTCCAAGGTCAAAGATGTCGGCGTGCTGCTCAAGGCGATCTGCGAGCATTGGCACTCGGACAGAACTGCGTCGCTGGTGCAAGATGTCCTGCTCACGCCCATCTTTGATGATCTGGAGGGTCAGCCTGATGTGATTTTGGAGGATATCCCCACACTGGAAGGACGACTCGACTTCCCCAGCTGCATGGACGACGAAGACGCTGACGAGAACGGTAACCTGGCAGGACTCATCGCTGGCGAGGGGAGCGATCTGGGTGAAAGCGATGCCAATTCAGATGATGAGGCTGAGGAGAAACTAGGCGACATCTTGAGCGACGACGCGGAGGGAGAAGACTCGCACGCGGAGGATGAGGTCTACGAAGGCGAGACGGACTCGGAGGAGGAGCGAGAGGCACGTGAGAGATTGAGTCCGACGATGCGCCGCCGAAGCCGCTTCATTTTGGATGAGGCTGACGAAGACGACATCGAGGATGAGCAAAACGGCAGCGAAGGTGAGGGTGATTTTGTCGTCAACGGCGAAGAAGATGATGATGACAGCGACTCGTCCGGAGACAGCAGCGACGACGACAAGCCCGAGCGCAAGCGACTGCGGCGAGGTTAGAACCGGCACTAACAACCGCAATAGAGTAAACATGAATTTGAAAGTGAATTTGGAATCGGTTAGAAGTGGCAATCGAAGTACTCTAAATGTCTAACGGAACTTGCGGCCACGGACATACGCCAGTGCGCGACGGTCAAGACGCTTCGTCTTCTGAATCGACGGCACCGATGGGGCCGGGTGATAGTTGTAGTCAGCGATCGAGTGGTGCATCGAAATCGGGCGACAGGACACGTCTTCTTCTTCGTCTCCGAGGCCAGCCTGTGAGTGGATAAAAGACGAATGAGCCACGAGTTCAGATCAAAACAGCAGAGGAAAGAGCTAACATACCCAATCTTCGTCGCTCGCGGCCATCGCGTGCAACGAGTACAGCGCTAACGTCAACTGGAACCACTGGACAAGGAGCTCCGAGCCGAGGAAGACCGCCGACAGACACTGCACGGCCAGTGAGAGGAGGAAAATCGGACTGCACAGGTTGCTGGTCTTCATCGCTGACAGGATGAACGACGCCAGCAGAAGCTCGGCACCTACACAAACATAGCAATGTCGACTCTCAGTGGATCGCTCAACAGGAGTGCAATAGAGGCGAAGGAGAGTCGACGTACCGTTCAGATCCAGCAAAAAGCTGTGATGCGAAATCCCTTCAATCAAGAAAACCAGCGGCAATACGACGCGGAACGTAGCTACCATCGCGGTTGGGCCGCTCGTACAAAAAAGTTGCACCAAAAACGCGTACCAGAGGCACACCGGTGCCCATGGCGGCGCCCAGGGGAACACGTACTGGACCAAGAATGGAAACGCGTACAGGAACGCGAAGCAGAAGCCAACGTGGCGATGGGTGAGCACGGCGCGGAACGCCACACGGTGGAGTCGAATGAAAAACGAAGCCCCGTGGAGAGACAGTAGCAGGATCACACTGAAGACCACTGCCAGAAACGACTCGAGATACGAGAAGCTCCATCCAAGAAACCCCTTCAGGTTGACACGGTCGGCGAACTCCGTGCACAGGAACCAGCCTGCAGACCAGACAGCGGTGACACTTCTCTTGACCAACATGCGACCGTCACGTAGCAGCCCACCAATCTTCACCGATGACGCCGGGGACTTTTTCTTAGTCGGAGGCGGGAACGGCTCGTCCTCCGCGAGCTCGCCCTTTCCACTTGAAGACGAATCTCGCTTTTCCTTCTTGCTGGGCTTTGATGAGGTCGCCTTCTTCTTCTCGGCTCTTTCCTTTTTGTGCTTTTCTTTCTTCCCGCTCGTCTTGCGGTCACTGGACGGACCGGATCGCACCGCTCGTGGAATCATTTCAGGAATCTCAGAGCCACTGTCCGACTCCAGGTTCAAGGGCGATGTCTGTACAGCCGACAAGGTGGCAATCCTTGACGGCACTGAAAAAGAGGCCTTTTCGTCGTCTGTGGTCAAGGCGGCAGCGGATTCGGCATCCTCGGCAACGTCAGCGACCACATCGGCCGCTGGACGGCTTGGTGGGGAATACGGTACTATGGATTCCTCGCGCTCTGGGGACTCTGGGATGGATTGGACCTCGGCAAGAGCCTCGACTGGTTTCTGCTCTGGTGAAGCAGGCTTCTTCGCTGGTGTGGTTGGCTTGACCACACTGTCATTCGCTTTTTCCTCTCCGGATCCTGTGCAAGCGGCAGAGATCGCCTCGCCTTCCAACGCGTCTTCTGTGTGGCTGTCCACTCCTGAAGCATCGGCACCTGATCCACCGTGCGCATCCACTTCCGCTTCCTTGGTCTTCTCAACGGCGTCTTTCTGTGACTCGGGAGCTGCCACTTTTTCTCGGTACACTTGCCGTCTCGACGCACCGCGCTTGTCGGTTGCTTGTGCAGGAGCACTCTTCTTCGTGTTCGCATTCCGGCAAGTTGCCTTTGACTCTCGCGAGGGTTCTTTCATCTTCGCTGCTCCTGGGCCGGGATGGATCTCCTCGGCCGCTTCCATGGCCGTCGAAAGCGCAAGAAGCTGGTCGTCGCTTCCGACACTGGAAACCGAGCTCGGCGGCTTCTTTCGAGGTGTCGACTGACTGACACTTCGGCCGATTTCTTCGACCGCAGCCACCGCGCGAGTGCCTGGTTTGGTCTCCGAGCCTGACTGACCTCCACGAGCCCGTCTTCCCGTTCGAATGGTTCCATCCGGGGCAGTGGAACGCGCAGGTCGCTCCGTGATGGCTGCGTCCCGGGCATTGCGAGAACGACGATCACTGCGAGCGGCCGCAGCGACAGGGGATGCTGCCACAGTCGGCGTTCCCGCGGCTAGCGTTGGCGCTTCATTTCGTCGCGTTGGCGTACGCGACCGAGGACCCGCCGCCGCACGCACATACTTATCACCGCCTCGTTTCTCGTCAAGGCTCGGTGGCGACACGAACTCAACGCCGCGATGCGGACTCTTGGCAGCTTTGCGCGGGGTCGCGGCATGCCGCGCCGTGAGCTTCTGACTGGACGTGTCGGCCACGACGTCCTGCGCGGCAGCGATTGCGGTCGCCTTGAGGTTCGATTGAATCTCCTCCACCGACGGAGACTCGGCGTTGAGCTCCGACAGCGAGGAGTGGAAATCCCGATCGGCGTGAGCAGTGGCGCTGCCGCCCGAGCGAAACGCGTCCGAGAGCGACGTTAGACTGGGCTGCAGTCTGGACGCAAAGTGGCGAACGCCTTCGCCCGAAAACAGAGACGATGTCGTTGGCGCGTAGCCACCGAACGGCCGCGACTGCGAGGGCTGGGTGAGACCCGGAGGAAGAGACAGCGGCGCTCCAGTCGTCGTCGTCGTCGTCGCCCCCATCTCCGCTCCCATCGCCGACGACGACGACGCCAACGAAGACGACGTTGACGACGTTGGCGTCGAGTCCATGGGTTTGCTCAGACCGGGCGGCGCGCGATGTGGCTTGACGTTCATGGTCGGCCACGAACTCGGCGACGAGCTGCTGTACGGCGCGTGCTCTTGCGCGGACGAGGCCATGAACGCCGGCGCGTTGGCGTTCAGCGTCGGTCGCCCGTACATGCCGCTAGCACTCGAAGGCGCGAAGATGTCGGTATCGCTGCGGAACCCAGAGGAACCCTTTGGCGTCCCCGCCAGCTCACGTCGGTTGGGCTCAGGGAACTCGCTGCGGCCGCCTTCAAGCAGCTGCTCAGGCTCGGCTGCGAGCGCCGCGAACGCACCGCTGAACGCAAACGGGTTGCGGCCACCGCCAATGGCATTGGCGTTTGGTCCGCTGCTGCTGAGCTCGTTGCCGCGCGGCTGAAGGATCTCGCCCCCAAGATTCGAGAGGAAATAGCCCGGCGCCGCAGACGATGACGACGAGGACGATGGGTCGCCGAGGCTTCCGTACAGCGGCGTAGCACGCGGCGGCGGCAGCGACGCCGACAGATCCAACGACGACGGCGCGCCGCTTCCGTAGATGCCGCCGAAGCGGCCGCCGATCGGCCCAAAGCTGGACGGCGTCGGGGTCAAGGCGCTGCGCTTGGGGGGCGAGTCGTCGGCGATGCCGTTGGGCAGGAAATACGCCATGGCGTCCTCGCCGTCCGAGTCGCTTCCGCGTTCCATGGCTTCTCCAATTCGTTGACGCGTTGGCGCTTTGGTGAGCGAACACTGATGAAGGTTGGGAGACGTCGGTGCGTTGGCAAGTTGGTGCAAGTGCAGTAGTGTTGGTCAAGTGACCAGTCGCGTTGGCTGTTTCCAACCACGACATTAACAGCACCAAAAGAAAACAAGCTCACGACAAAAGGCTCCCCTTCGCAACCAACATCAAGGTTTGTTCAGAATTACAAAACCAGACAATTCGACAGTTGAAATCCAAAAGAAGGTCGAATCTGATCCGACGTGATCAGATCAAGGTGGCCGACTTCAATCACCGAGATTGGGGCACTTCAGCTGAAACTTGACCGTTGGCTGATGCGTTCAGCTCACAGTAGTTGCTGTCGCGGCGACCACCACCACTTCAGCCGCATCAATGTTTCCCATCGGTGCCACTATTTTAGGGAAATCAGGGAGGGAAGCATTTGGTGTGGGGTGGTAGATGCCTGGTTGGTTATATACACGCGGCGCCAGTGGCGTGACGAATGTTGCTATCTACGCACTGTCCGATGGCTGTTTGTTAGTTTCGGCTGTTTGTTGGTTTGTTGCTGCTGCTATGTGCGAAATCAATGTCGCGACAACGAGGACGGCAGCGTCATGCGTCTCGGTCGTTGTCACGTGACTCGATACAAAAACTTGCGAATGGGCCTTCGCGGAATAGAAGAAGAATCCATCGAGAAGACCGAGTTGAAGCTGAGTGTGCGCTCCGAGTCTTCAGGAAAGAAAGAAGAAGAAAAGGAGGCGAGTGGTCATCACTTCCGCTGAGGACGCTGAGGCGTCGGGCACACTAAATACTGGACTTGATCGTCGTTCAACTCGTCACTTTCTTCTTGCAGTCGCAGCGTCGACAGGTGATACTGAAGCTGGTCGACTTCTGCTCACACATCCACTGTTAGCCACACCAACCATGAGGGGCACGTAATCTCAGCCCTAACGTACCAGGCTCAACTGGGCGGAAGCCGGCGCTGTGGGTGGACGACCGCATCTTGCGCTGGAAGACCTCTCGATCGGATGGCGAGCATTCGGCCAGCTGGTGCTTTTGAAGAAACCCTGCGCTGTCCGCATCTGCTGTCACGTCCCAACGACACAGCGGACACGACGTGTGGCTGCACAACCACCTGTCCACACACGAGGCACTGCACGTTCAAGTACACGTTCAGTTAGACAGAGCTCCGAGGAGGGTAATAGTAAGTGAAGTGGCTCACTGAAAGTAATGCTGGCACGGCAACGTGCAGATGTGGTCGCCGATGCCGTATCGGGTTTTGCAAATGGTGCATTCCTTATCAATTTCATTGGCTGTACCAAGAGCCAGTGGAAGCTGGTACCGCATCTCAGCTGACAGACCCCTGTGCAATACAACAGTAAAGTCAATACAATGCAGCCAAACCATTTTGCACGACTGAATGTGTGGACGTACTTTTCGTCGAATAGAGGGCTAAACTCGACCTCCGGGCTACTGCTCGCGCCGTGGGAGCGAAGCATGGTCTGGCGCATGCGATCATGCTCTGGAGTTGACTTGCTGTCCGAGTCCATGTCGCTCTTGCTGACCCTACATATCATAGCAACCAAACTCGTCAGCAAGTTTCCCACGATCCGAGTCCCGCCGACTCGAAGGGGATCACGTACCCTCGGCGAGAAACCTCTCTCAACTCATCGTCACTGCTGCTTGAACCGCAGCTAAGCCCATACCCTTCCGGGGATTTGGTGAGGTCTCTTGGGTATGACCACATCGAATTCTTATCGGCTTTTGATCGACCTTCCAGCGTTCGCTTCCGCAAGCCGCTGGACTCAACTTGGCGCCGTTCTCGGTAGCAGTCAACCAGAATGGCGCGGGCGCACGTCGTCACTGGGTCGACGTGTGCTTGAGATGTCAACGACGCCGCTGAAGAAACCGTCGAGGCCGTTGACATGGGAGACGAACAGCGCACGGGCTTCTCTTCCAGCATGTGCACATCGAGCGACAAGCTTAGCTCTCCATCAAGGCCACCAGCTCGCCCACCATCCAGCCAGTCACGCATTGGACGGGACGAGCTGGATGGTGCGAGGCGCAGGTGGTGCAGCGAGGAGGCTCTTCCGGCCTTCTTGTCCTTCTTGACCACCTTGCGCTTACCAGGACCGCCTGTCCATTTCATCTCCGAGTGCATTTCCCGGTCGAGGCCAGCGATCACAGTCGAGCGGCCGTCCTTGGTAGATACAGGAAGTACAAAGTCATGGAGACCTGGTACTGACGAAGCCGAGAACCGTTTCCGCACCGCGACATCGCGTGAAGATCGGATTGACGACTGAACGAGTTTCTTCCTCGCCACTGGAGCTGCCACCACCCCGGTTGAACGGGCTGCAACACTGCCGCTAATCAGCAATGGCGACAGCGTGGCCACTCCAACCTTGGGGGAGTTCGATAACTTGGACAGGACAGACGATGCAGGTGATCCCCTGCTCGCGTCTTCTCGTGCCAACGGTCCCGTTCGCGTGGTGCGCTTTTCCCAGCGCATCCCCCACTCCGGCACTGGCGATGAGGTGTTGGCATCCTCAAAGTTCATTTGGATTGCAGCTTCCGACGCAGACGCGTGTGGCGATGATCCGATGGCGCTCGCACCGTCGGACGACGACGAGACGCTGCCGCTCTTGCCGTGCGTCCACTGCCACCATGCCGTGACAGGCGCACTGGTGGCCACTCCATTCGCAGACGGTAGAGGAGATAAGGCCGAAGACGGTCGCCCACTATTTGCACTATCAGACGCTTTACTGTCCATTGCTCGACGGGCGCCGGTGGACTCTGTACGACGGACCTGGAGGAAGAAGAAGTAAACAAGGACTTAGATCAGCTCCAGGCTGCTTAGGACTGGGACGATGTTCAGAAATGGAAGGTCGCCGCGAGAGTATTTGAAGCCATACCTGACGAGTTGCGCTTGCTTGCCTGCTTGATTTTATCCTTCGGTCCAAGTGGTCGAAATTCACTTCGCTAAGGTTGCACAAACACACGCCCAGCAAGAAGAGTCAGTCATTGGTTCGTTCTGTACATCCCGCAAATTCGCGTCGAATCGCGGGCAATAGGTCGCGACACCAGATCCCTCATTCACATGAGGAAGCCGATGTCCCCACCGCAACGCAATGAATCGCCGCTTCGCGCCACCATCGCAAGAGTTGAAAAGCTCACTTACCTATTTGCGTTGGGAAGCCGTTAGATGCGACGGCCACTGGTGTAACGTGCGCGAGTGTACAAATACTCAAAGGCCCCCTTTCTCGGAGTCCTCTACCGGCGACGCGGTTCGTCCCCTTCGCCTCGCGAACGGAGCTCTCGCCTCGCTCGCTCGCGCCAGAGGATCGGAGTGCGCGCTGCCCACAGGAGGTCGAGCGGGCGATACTGGAGCCGCCGCTTGCGTGGGATCTCCTTTCTCAATACCCTTCGCGCACTGACCGCAAAACCGAGGTAAGCGCCACCCAAGTGCACGACGTCCACTGCGGCTGTGCCCGAATTAGTTCCACGACCCTGCCGTTGCCTGCCCGCCTGCCCGTTGGTCGGCTGCTGGCCTGTTCCGCGAAGCACGAGCGGCTCAACACCCACCCGGGTTTTGTGGGCTGGTTATGCTCGAATACAAGACCAACTGGACGCGCAGATATAGGTTTTAAACCGAACACAGCAGGAAGTTGATCTTACTGAAAGCAAGTGCGAGACCATTTGAGGTGTTTAAAACGCATTGACTGGCACAAATGGGTACCAAAACCCGGCCACATAGTCGGTCTGTACCCATATCTGCCTAGAGTACAGTTTCGTCTTGCATAACCTTTGGGGCATCCAAGGTAGGCTCAAATGAAATGAATTGGGCGGGTGAGCAGAGCGTTTGATAGAAAGAAAGACACCAACGCTAGATTCTACTTGGTGCGGTGGCGGGGCCATGATGTGGGAGCAGTATGCAGAGTTGCAACAGCCAGTCACTCTTGGTGGTCTCGCCCAGTCCCCCTGGAAAGGGCGATCAGGCGTGCTTAGCGAATGGGGGGCAGGGTTCAATGATGATGGGTGTGGGAAAACAAACAAGCAACCCCACTTTCCTTGCCCTCCACTGACCCACACTAAGCACCAGTGACTGACAGGCTGTCTTTTGATACGTACAGTACTAGCAATTCAACGTGGATTGAGGAGACCGGGACGGCCATATCGTCGCAATCCCTGATCTGTGTGAGCGTTCAATACTATGGCGGTCGCCCTCAGCTCCGAGCCACATTGCGTAGCAAAATGATCCGTTTCTGCAGGACTTGGATAATCAATGGCAACATTTGAATGAACCAGTGCAATATCATATACCGTACAGTCGCGACAGGGGCTACTCTCAAGCAGCAATCTAGCCGGCCTTGGCCAGTTCCCACGGCTGCCATAAGTCTTGGCCGCTGGTCGACTTGCGTGGAAGTTTCGGGTTAATCGCGAGGCCCGTCACGTCAATCTCGTCGTCGTCCGAGTCCGAGACGTCTTCCACGGCCACCGCCGTCATGCCGTCAAAGCGCAGACTGTTGTCGATCAGGCTGTCGGCTGCAAAACGTTTTTCGTCCGCGACGACGTGGGTCGAATGTTTCTTCTTCTGCGACTGGTGCTGAGGCTGCTGGCGGTGGTCGTGGTTGCGACTACTTCGAGAATCTTTGCTGTTGTACTGGATGGGCGACCGCGGCGGGCTGCGAACGCGATGGCTTCGACGTTGAGAGGCACGGAGCGGCGAGCCGCGCGGATCTCGGCTCTCACGGCGCGCCGGTGGTGGAGGGCTAAGCGCTCGCTGACTCTGACGCTGGGTGGACGATGGAGGAGGACTTCCAGGGTGGTTGAGTCGCTTGGACGAGCCGCTGGTGTGCTTGTGAGCCGGTGGAGCTTGAACGTACACAGGCTCGCGACGGGTTGGAGACGGAAGCACACTCGGGTGGTGAGAGTGGTACTCTTCCTCCAGGTCTCCGGCGCTACTTGCTCCCAATGACAAGTAGCTGTTGTTCTCCGATCGGTCGTAGCGTCCCTCGTTGTGGAGTTGCTGCTCATGTGTATACTCGCGGCCCTTGGCTCGGTCTTCTCGCTGGGTGGACGGCTTCTCATGCTCACTCGTGTTCCGAGAGTGGACGCTGCTGGCCCCCAGAGAGAAGTAACTGTCATTCTGCGAACGCCTGGCGTTGCGGTCCTGTTGGGCGTCGCGGTGGCTCGATCGGGGCGCGTGGCTGGTCGCCTCGCCAGACGCGGAGCTGCTTGCACCCAAGGATGTGTAGCTTCCGTTGTCACTAGTTTGAGCGACACGGTCGTTGCGCACATCCTTCCAGTTCTTCAGGATTCCTCGCTTGCTACTGTTCGAGGGCAGCGGGCGCTGCGAGCTTGCCGCACTGGCTCCAGCACCGCGCTGGGTGTTGGCCGCGCTAGTCGAGTTCTCACGCTCCACTCCGTCCTGATAGAACAAAAAGCTTCCAGTGATTGATGACGACTGAGCGCCTGCTGGAGCAGTGCTGCTGCTGCTGCCACCGGTGCTGGCACGATGCTGAGCCTGCGCTTGACGAGCGCTATTTGTACGCGGAAGCTCGGGCTGTTCGTCGTGTTGTTGATGCTGGCGAATATTGATTGCTGACCGAGAGTGCATATTCTTCGACTCCATCGACGGTTGGCGAACGAGGTAGTTGTTGAAAGCCTCATAGGCGTCTCCTTCGTCGGCATGCTCGCGTCTCTCGTGCGGTCGAGAGCCACCGATGGTGTTCCGGAACGGGGCGTCCGACGCGCGCTGCGAGCCCATATTGTACCCGCCCGGCGACGGAATGAAGCTGTTCTGACGGCTGAGCGACGAGCGGCGTCCCGCTTCCGTGAACGTGCTCACGACAAACGAGTCGCGAATGTAGCTCATGTTGGAATCCCCGACGGGCTCGGCGCTCTCGAGGCAAAAGTTGCGCACAATGTCGAACGCAAACCCGCCGCACGTGGGACACTTGGGCGAGTTGGAAAACGTCCACGAGGCGAGCAGGTTCATGAACGAGCGCAGCGCCTGCGTGCGGTAGTTGACCACGATCTGGCTCCGGGATACAAACACGTGCTTCTTCGGGAAGTCAAACTGCTTGATCGAGTGGAGGTAGTTGAGGCAACCTGGACAGGTATCGGGCGAGCGCGAGAAGAACTTGATCAGAGTCTCGCGCAGCACAAGAAACTCCGAGTAGCGGCGGTTGACCTGCCACGTCTGGCTGCTCGAGGCGAACCGCCCGGCGATGCGGTAGTAGACCGTGCCCTTGACCGTCACCGAGCCGAGCAGCCAGATGCGCACCTGGCGGTCCGGGTCTTCGTTTTGGTTGAGCGCCGAGAGGCTCATGCGCGGCGCGTTCGCGAGAGCACTTCCGCGCAGCATGGTGGCGGGTGGCGGTGTGTGGAGCTACAGTCCCGTATCACGACCACGAAGGACGTGCAAGTGTACCCGCTGAGCAGCTACGCTACAGTACAATGCGAGGGGAAGCTGGGGTTTTCTCGGAAGGTGAGAGCTTTGGATCGGATTGATGATGCGCTCCTCGCTGCTGGTCTGTTCTCGCCTTCTCCGCAAACGAAGTGATTCAAGGCGACGCTGTTTGTACACTCTTCGAATATTTCGGCTACCAAGAATTGAGAAGGATGTGACGAGATCACATGGTGCAAGATCGAAGAAACGGATTGGCTGAAATGATCAGTTTGATACAGTGGGGTCAAACGGAACAAATGGTAAATTCAGTAGATGAGGGCGCAAGTTGTGGCCACTGGAGAGAGACAGATACTTGGATAGGTTAAATTATCACCGAGCAGCTGGGCATTTGCATGGTGTACACTGGGTGTGTCACATCAGTGCACAACAGCACAACGAGTCAGCGCAGCCATCACTGTTCACTCTCTCTCTCTCTCTCTCTCTGCGCTTTATCATAGAAGCATTCGCATGACTTTCACCAAAATTATAGAAAGAGATGAAATCCCAGAGATTCCATCGAACCAGCACATGAGGGTTCCATGCAAAAAATCACGTCTGCGACTCTGCTGACTACGCTCTGCCTGGGCAAAAATTTGTGGCGTTAGGCAACCCCGTCCGGAGCTGCTGGCCTTTTTTAGTCGTCAGGCTCTGACTCGTTTTCACATTTTCCACCAATCCGAGGTCCGTATCGTCCTGATTCTCTGACTCTCGACCTGGAGATCTGAGCGGGTGTCCACCTGTAATCCGCCAAGAGACACAGACCCGCTGGCGTAAGATCTAGCGAAACGCACGCACGAATGACGATACGTAGCGATAGGCCTGACAGGCCCGCTGGCCAAGCCTTCGCATTTCGGACTCGACCATCACGACACAAGGCATTATAACTTGACTCGCGCCGAATCTCACAAGAGACCTCCGCCCCACCCCCCCACCTCCCCCTGCCCCCCCTAATCTCCCCATTCCCACTAAAGACACCAGCGAGCAATGCCGGCCAACCCGACCAACCGCTTCGCCTACTCGCGCAACGGCGGCGCCAACGCCGACCAGCAGTGCGCCATCCGCGTCAACATCCCTGGCGTGACGACCGGCACGCCGCACACGCGCTACAAGATCGATGTGACCAACCTGCAGACCCGCCAGACCTGGCAGACCAGCCACCGATACTCGGAGTTCCTCGCGCTACGCAACCAACTGATTGCGCATTTTGAAAGTGCTGAACGCAAGTGCCCCGGGTGTGTCAACTACGAAAAGGTCATCAAGCTCTTTGAGTTCCCGACCAAGCGCTACTTTACCAGCAACAATCCCGTGGTGGTCAACTACCGCAAGACGGCGCTGCGCGCGTTCGTCGCGCTGCTGGCATCGCACACGTTCACGTCGTCACCCAAGTGCCCGACCTGCAGCGGTGTAGCATTCACGGCCGTGCGCGACTTCCTCACCGAGGACGAGAGCGAGGTCGCCACGACCGACGCCAACACCGCGAGCGGAAGTGGCAGCGACGGCGACCGCGATGTCGTCCGCGAGTCTGTCCGCGAGTCTGTCCGCGAGTCCATCCAGGTCAAGAACTATACGACCTACGTGCGCCCCTCCAACCTCAAAGCCGTCAACAGTGAAGGAGTCTTTATCCGCGAAACTAAAAGCGACAAGAGCGCCCGCGCTCCGGCTGCTCGCAAGCATCAGAGCAAGAAGAAGCCGTCGCAGAGAGCTGTCGATCTGCCGGTGTCGCCCAGCTCGCCCGGATCCACGTCCTCGTCCAGTCTGCCGCCGTCGCCTGTGTCCACGGAGACGCCGGTGGAAGCGAAGAAGGTGTCCACTCCGCGCCGAGGCGACAAGAGCAAGTCGCGTCCGACTGTGCAGACGCAGGCGTCCGCGAAAGAGAGCCAGGACGACGAATTCGGCAGCCTGAACATGGACTTTCTTCAGAGTGTGTCGGTCGCCAAGCAGTAGACGATGTAGCAATGTCGGCTCACGTTGAGTATATCAGCAGCTATAACGGCAGCGGAGGGAGGCAGGAGGGGGTCTATCATAGACGAAGAGAATTTCACGACGGAAGAAGTCGCCAGTACTATAATTCAGAACATTAAATTTCGTGTTCTTTCATACTAGAATTGTGGTGAATTGCTGCCTAGGTCAGGTGATGAAGTGGTTGACAACTGTCCATTGGAGGCGCGGCAGACAAGGGCTGCCGGCCAAGTTGAGAGGAAAAAGAGAAGGTGTACTAGAAACTGACATGCATTTTGTATGAACATCTCGGGTGAAGCTGGACGCTCAACCAGCAAGGCATTGCGAAGGAGGGGTCTATGGCCGTAGTCTGACGCGCAAGTCCTCCCGATCGAGCGAGGGAGCTGATTAAATAGAAGCCGATCCAGCAGCGAAGCGTCACAACCACGAACTGACTTAGAAATCGGCGTCCAGCGTGAAGACCTGGTCCGCCGCCGCGACACCGACGCCCGACTTGGAGTACTCGCCCACGCGCTTCTCGAAGAAGTTGGTCTTGCCCTGGAGCGAGATCATGTCCATCCAGTCGAACGGGTTGGTGACGTTGTAGACCTTGGCCACGCCGAGCGCCTGGAGCAGGCGGTCCGCGCAGAACTCAATGTACTGACACATGAGCGCCGAGTTCATGCCGATGAGCTCGACCGGGAGCGAGTCCTGGACGAACTCCTTCTCGATGGTCACGGCGTCGCCGACGATCGCGTGGATGCGCGCGGCCGGGAGCTGGTTCACGAGTTTCTTGTACATGAGACAGGCGAAGTCGCAGTGGAGCCCTTCGTCGCGCGAGATGAGCTCGTTGGAGAAGCTCAGCCCCGGCATGAGACCACGCTTCTTGAGCCAGAAGATCGAGCAGAATGAGCCCGAGAAGAAGATGCCTTCCACGGCGGCAAAGGCCACCACGCGCTCGGCAAACGCGGCGTAGCTGGGGTTGCACCAGCGCAACGCCCAGTTGGCCTTCTTCTGCACGCACGGGATGGTCTCGATGGCGCGCAGCAGGTGGTCCTTCTCCACGAGGTCTTTGATGTACGTGTCGATCAGCAGCGAGTACACTTCCGAGTGGATGTTCTCAATCGCGATCTGGAAGCCGTAGAAGCAGCGCGCCTCCGGCACTTGCACTTCGTTGCTAAAGTTCATCGCGAGATTCTCGTTCACGATGCCGTCCGAGGCCGCGAAGAACGCTAACACGTGCTTGATGAAGAAGCGCTCGTTGTCCGAAAGACCCGTCCAGTCCTTCATGTCGTGCGCGAGATCCAGCTCCTCGGCGGTCCAGAAACTGGCCTCGGCCTTCTTGTACATGGCCCACACCTCGGCCTCCTGGATCGGGAAGAGCACAAAGCGGTTCGGGTTCTCCTTCAGGAATGGCTCCGGCTGCAGCTTGCCATCAAGCTCCAAGCGCTTGTACTCGGACACATCGTCGGCTGGGTGCGCCGTCGTGACGGACACATTCGCGACGACAGCGGTCGCGGCCGCGACGCTCACGTCGTCCTCGTCAATGTCGTCAAAGTTGAGCGCCGTACCCTCGACGAACGGAGTGGCCGAGACGACGTTGACCTCATCGATCGTCATGGGGCTGCCTTCGCTGTTGGCCTTGGCCGCTGGCTGGCGGGTGCTGGCGTTGGTGGGCGACGAGATGGCCATGGTGACAGGCTATAGGTGTTAAGGTGGAGCTTCCGAGTGGGCTGTTGTGGGCGGCGAGGCGGATTGCGATATGGGCTCGTGCTTGGAACGACCCTTTTGAGGAGCGAGAGGCAGATGCGCGCCGAATTCGAAAGCGCGCCAACCGAGAGCCCGCGAACCCGCCAAAAAATCAAATTGCCAACCCGCGGTCGGCGGGTTTCCAGGCGGAAGGCAGAGAGAGGGTAGAGTGGCGGAGGACGCGCGAACTTCAGAATTTTGGCAATAGATCTACACAGGAGCTGCTGGGGCCATGCGCTGAGCGTGGGCCATGGCGCCAATCATCTGCGGACCCCTAGTCGCTGAGATAAACCTGATATCATAAAACCACTCCCAAAAACCACAAGGTGCCAAACTGGAAATTCCGGAAAACAAGATTTTGGCGCCAACTCCAAATGTCAGGAATTCGAATTGTACAATACCAATTGTTTACTAGTGAAGAATAGCAGAGCGCCACCACACCACGCACATGCGATTCGTCTGGCTGTTTCTTGCTCCAATAAGGATTCTGTTGCCTTTGCTACTCCTCGTCAGACGACGAGCCAAACAGCTCGTCCTTCTCAGCCTGGCGCGAATCGTCCTGAGCCGCAGCCGCCGCTGGCGCAGCCCCAGCGTCATCCTCGTCGTCGCTGTTGACGGCCATGCTTCCGGACCCGGTCGATTTGGACTTGGCAGTGGGGATCTCGACCTCGTCGTCGCTTGAGTCCGACCCAAACAACTCCGCGGCCTTTACGTTGGCGGTGTCGTTGGCGTCGTCATCCTCATTTTCGTCATCGTCGTCTGTGCCGTTTTCGCGCTTCTGGCGCTTGGCGGCCAATTTCTTAAGCTTCGAGTTGCGGTTCTTCATATCGTCGATCGACATGCTCGCGCCTCCCTCGTCGTCATCCTCGCTGCCCTCATTGTCGATAAACCCATCTTCGTCATCGTTCTTCTTACGCTTGCGGGTGCCACCGCCGCTACCCTTCTTCTTGGTGAGCTTCTTCTCTTCTTCTTCCTTTTCGCGCTGCTTCCAGCCTTGGCTAAGCTGCTTGAGGCGCTCTTCCTGCTTTTGCAAAACACCCTCGCGGCGCTTGCGATCGTCGGCTTCCTTCGCCTCCTCTTCCTCTCTCTCTCGCGCAATGCGGTCTTCGTACTCTTGCAGCATCTTGCGGCGAGCTTCATTCTCCAGACGAAGCTTCTCGTCCTTTTGACGCTCAAACTCCAAGTGGATGCTGGCTTTCGTCAGTGTGTCCGCACAAAACTTCTCGTGCTCCGAGGTCTTGTCCTTGTCAAACGGAATGCTGCCTCCCTTTTTGTTCTGAGTCGCGGTTTCCACATGCCGAAGCAGGTTTTGAAATGTCTGTTGCGCACGCTTGAGATCGGCAATAGCACGCTGAACGTCCGACATCGTTCGCTGAGCGGCACCGCCTTGTCGACCAGGAGGAGCCGATTCTTGGCCGAGTGTCGCAACCGCGTAATCTTCCTGTGCGAGCGCAAGATTGTACCATAGACGCAAGTCGTTCGGTCGTAGGTGAATACCTCGCGAGAGCGCTGTGATGCACTTGGGGTAGTTCTTGGACTCGTAGTAGGCCTTCGACAGGTACAGAATCACCTCAAGATCTTGGCCATTATAGCACTTGTTCAGACACACCGAGTACAACTGGATCGCCTCGGCGTACCGCTCCTCGGCGACGTAAATGTGGGCCAGGTTGATCCACGCGTCGGGCATGTCGGGACTGGCCTCACGAACTTGCGAGAAAATGAGCTTCGCCAGCTCAAAGTTGCCCTTCTCGGCCATCATGATACCCAAACCATTCGCCGCGTAGATGTTGCGAGGCTGAAGCTGCATCGTCTTCTTGTAGTAACCTTCGCTGAGCGTCATGTTCTTAGCGTAACGCAGCTTCTCGCCCAGGTTGCTCATGAAGATGTTGCCCATCGAGAGCAGAGCGTACGCGTCGTTCTTCTGGTTGACCATGCCCATGACTCGCTCAAATTGCTTCTGGGCAAGCGACCACGCTCGACGCCCCAGATGGATGTTGGCTTGCAAGATGCACGCGTCAGCGCATGTTGGATCGACCTCCAGTGCCTGCTCAAACTTCTTGAGTGCGCCGTCTTCGTCACTGCGATCGCGTAGTACGCAGCCCAGACGAAGAATGCAGTCGATGTACTTGGGAAACTCGGCCAAAATCGAGGTGTAGATTGACTCGGCGAGCTCATGATTGCCGCGCTCCTCGTAAATAAGCGCCACATTGTAGAGAATGGTCGTATTCTCCGTCGTTGGCTTCGGCGTCGCCGGCTCTTCTTCCATGGTCTCGTCGCCATCCGCGTCTTCACTGGACGCCCCCGTGCCCTCGTAACCTGGGTGAAGATGTGACAGCGCCCGCTTGAAACACTTGAGGGCGTCGTGGATCTTGCCGACTCGTTTCTGGAGAGCGCCGAGGTTGACGTACAATTCCATAGGAACAGTCTCGGACGCGTGCTGCATGACCTTTTCCGCGGCGATATAAGAGGAGATGGCCAAGATCTGGTCCCGGCGCTCCTCTGACGAATGCAGCAGTTCCGCCGTGCCAACCAAGGCGTCAACATTGCCTGGGTCCAGTTCCACAACGCGGCGCAGCATGACGACGGCCTCTTCCACCTTGCCCAGCTTGCCGTAGGTGTGGCCAAGAAGAGCCAGCACCTCAACGTTCTCTGGATACGCCTTGTTGGCCTTCTCCAGATACGTCGCCGCCTTGGTGAACTCCTTGCGCTCGAAGTACATCTGCGCCAAGCCGAGCCACGGAAGCACGAAGTTCGGCCACAGGCGGCCGGCGTTGAAGTAGTAGCTGTACGCCTCTTTGTATTTTCCCTCCGCGTGGCAGCCACGCCCCATGAGGTAGCAGCTCTCGGATCGAATCTCCGGGATCTTGGTGCTGTGGAACGCGCTGCCGGCGAGCGTAAACATTTTGTCGTAGTTCTTCCGTGCGAGAGAGATGGAACTAGCCGACAGATCACGGTATGGGCCGTCCAACACGATGCATGATGACGACACCGATCCTGGATTCTTGCTGATGTAGGCGACGTAGCGCTCGCCAATGCAAATGATCTGACCGGGGGACAGCTCCAACGAAATATCCTTAGACGTCGCCACCACCGCTGAGCCGCGCACCACGCTGACAGTGCACGGCACGGGCACCCACTGCGCAAAGTAGTGGTTGGCAAGATGGTTGAGCACCGTCGGGTTGGTCTTCTCGATGGCGTGGGCGTGGTGGATCATGGTCATGAAGCGCGACGTTTCGTCGCGGATGCTACGCGCGCGCTCGTCTCGGCTCAGACTCGCGAGCTGCCACAGCGCGCTGGCGATCACGGCGTCGACGTTCGAGTCGTCCAAGCTCACGGCGTAGCGCATCACCGCGCGCGCCTTGTCGACGGCGCCATCGCGGTAGCAGCAGTACGCAAAGCACATGCGCATCCGCGAGGCCTGCGGGCTGCGTGGGTGGAGCTTGATTGCTTCGAGGTACTGTTTCTTGGCCTCGCCAAACTTTTTTTTTCTGTACAGCAGCAGCGCCTTGGCGAGCATGGCCGGCAGATTCTTCTTGTTCGACAGCAGCACGCTCTTGAGGAACCGCTCCGCGCGGTCGTCCTCGTTCTTGGCCATGAACATGAGTGCCTTGCCCACAAGAGTGAGTACATTTTGCTGGTCGAGCCGGTCGGCGCGCTGGAAGTAGCTCACGGCGCGCGCCGCGATTGCCTCTTTCTTCTTGTCGTCGTCCTCGTGCCACATGGACTTGATCGCGTGATTGGCGAGCGCGTTGAAGAACTTGATGCGGCTCTGGCGCGAGGCCGCGTCTTTGTAGATCTCCTCGATGCCCGGCTCGGACGCCACCGCGAGGATCTCCTGGAACTGCGCGACCAGCCCTTGATTGTAGTACTCGACCGCGAACTGGAGCCACACGTCCAGCGGCGCCACCTCGGCGCGGAGGATGTCGATGATGTCGTTGACGTCATCCGGCAGCTCGTCTGCGAAGACCTCGACCGCCTGGTCCGAGTTCTTGACAGGGATCAGCAGCGAGCGCGCGCTCTCGTCCACGTCTACGTCCGCCATGGTCAACGGTTCGCCGCTGGGGTTTCCTCTGACGGCGGTGGGCTCCCCCTTTCACACGAACTGCACACAAACACCATCGAATACCGGTATCTCACTGATTTAGAATATTCTACAATAGAGGAGATAGAGCGTACAATAGAGGTGGCCTCCATGTTCGAACAACTGAAGAAAAACCGGTTTAGTGCGGGACCAACCAGTTTTTTTGTGTTTTGGCCACTCTCCAGTTGAAGGTTCAAGTGAGCTGCTTGTTCCAACGCTCGTGTATTGTACGTGCGCGCCGCAAGACACTCGCTCGTGATGGTGCGGCCCGACGGCTGGAGCGATGCAGAGCTGTTCGCGCTGCTGCAGCAGCTGCGCGCCAGCATGACCGACTACATCTACTCGACCGACGAGGCGTTCGCCCAGACCATCCAATTGACCTTTCGCGGTACGTTTCCCGCAGCCATGACATTCCGATCCAGAGCACTAATGGCGCGCGCTTTGTGTGGTTGGACCAAACAGGCAAGACATTGCGCCACGTGATGGAGATGGTGCGCGATCTCATGAACAGCTTGTCTTTTGCGATGAAGAGCCGCAAGTTCACGAACGAAGGTGCGGGCTACCGGAATCGAGCAGCGCTCGTCATCGCAACGCAGCGTGGGCTCATGTGTGTGGTTGTACATCGACTGTATAGACATCATCGTTGACGGAGGCTGCGTCTATCCGTGCGAATTTCTATACGAAACCATGGTCGTGCAGCCAGAAAATCGCAGGGGCGGCGTGTGGGATCCCGACGAGCTGCGCAAATGCCTGCGCAAGATGGAGACGTACCGCCATTTGTTCGACAAGAACCCAGAGATGTTTTTCGCTCGCGCACAGATCTGGAGCAAGAACGTGCCCGATGTGCGCACCAAGTTCTACCTGTGGCGCGACATTTACCTCGAGGAGAAGAAGAACGAGTCCGTGGTCTGGCGGTCAGACGCGGAGATCAAGCGTGTTCGGTGGCTGGCAAGAGTCTTCGAGGACGTCCCACCGGCGCCGTCTCCGCTCCCGCCCACACCTTCTCCTGTGGCTGCGGCTAGAACATACTCCACCTCTCCGACAAAGACACCGACTCAATCCAGGACGTCACACCGTAGACAGAAAAAGGGACCGCCAATGTGGACAGCAGAAGATCTCGAAACGTTTGTGGCGCTGCTGGTTCGAATCACACTGGAAATACAAGAACATGGCGTGAGCGCGCTCGTGAAAGAGCTGGGACCCAAGCTGAACCGTACGTTGCCGTCTATCATCCGAAAATTGCAAGATATTCGTAACCGCTTCGTGAAGCAAGGAGCGTACCCTCGCGCCTCTCGTACGTTCGCTTCCCAGTGGAAACGACGAATCCCTGTTCCCAACAGACCTTGTTCGTGGCCGTAGAAATCCCGAGCGTCATCTTCGATAAATCTTCGGTCGCTCACAAGATCTTCACAGCCGGTGCGTGGTAGTGCTATTTGCTCCGCAAAGCTGAGAGACCGATCGCTTACGAGCTGACCGTGTTGGTAGACTGGACGAATCGTAATGACCCGTACACTCTTGGGATTGGTGCGATCAGAGACCTGAACAACCGCTCCGTCGCGATCCTAAAGAGTAAGGGCCGACGTCTTCCGCCGCCGCGGCTCCAGATGGAGATGCGACCTCGCACGCCGTTGCCGCATTCCGAGGAGACGCCACCCGAATCGACGACCACGCCAAAGACGGCGTCTAGCGCTCCACAGAAAAAGCCACAGATCCACCCGATCGCCAAGATTGCGACCTGTGGAAAGGCCAAAGCCAAGCCCAACAGCAGTGCCAATCTGCTGACGGCGACACGGCAAGAGCCGACGTGTTCCGAATTCGTGCGTGATTGTGCAGCGATGATCAAGTGCGAGGAGCCATATGCGCAGAAACTTTGCAATGCGATGCGCTCGGCGCTGCCAGTGTACACTGCCGGAACACTTGACGCCTTTTTCAACGACGTGGCCGCCGAAATGGGCGTGGAACCGCGGGCCATTTGCCTGCGAAGCCACCGTATTCTAGGTCTCTGCGAGCAGCGTAAGTGTTCCCACTCCCCTAGTGGCGTCTTTATGCGCCTTTTTTAATGCTGCTTGTCGGTTTCTGTAGGCTACGGGTCGACTGATTGCTTCGCTGCTGCGATTGAGGGGAGCGAGGTGGATACGCACACAGTGGTGCAATCGACCAGTCTCTCAACAATGCCACCGACGCTCAGTCCTTTCAGTGATTCTGGACCAGAAGCAGCTCCAATCACTCCCGCAAAGGATACCGAAATGGACGACACGACGTCACCGTCGAGATCACCAGTACGGCCCGCAGGTGAAGAAACCAAAACCGCCACGGCCGTGCCAACGAATGCGCCGAACGACACGACCGAGGCGTCCAAGCAGTTTAGTAAATGTACGATCGAGGGGTTCTTGTTTATTCGATCTCTAGAATCACCAAGAACTAGCTGAATCTGTGTCCAAAAAATGTAGCGTGCAAGACGGCGGACCAGATCTTGCGGCAGCAGGGCGAAGCCTCGCGTGACTCGACGATAGCGCACGAGTTCACCGAGTCAAGCCCAAGCGTGTACCACCGCAGCCTAGGTATGTTACTATCCCCAGTGCGTTGGGTGCGTCAACCTGACGACGATGTTCGCAATCGTCTAGATCACTTCGAGTTTGAGTACGACGGAGGTGACAACGACACGGTTCACGAAGAGCCCGACTGTGAACGCAGGGGCGATGTCGGCGAGGACGATGATGATGACGACGACGAGACGCAGTCGCTTGCCTCGAGCGGCGCTGTCTGTGAGTTTTGCACGAGTCACTGATTCTCGTGGCTTCTTTGTCACTGACGTGTGCACCGTCGATTGTAGCAGCCGACGAAGGATCGAGCGACTACGGAGACAACGACTGCGCTGTGGCGCATCCTCGCCGCCACCACCAGCAGTATCAGCGCCATGACCATCGCTCGGCGTCCAGCAAACTGCACGTGTCCTCCAAGAAGACGGTGGTGGTGAAGCGCCTTCCTCAGTCCTGCCGTTGTACCGACTGTGAACGGCGGCGGCGCGCAGGAGGCCGCTCTTGTGGTGGAACTACCGTGACGTCCGTCCACCGCAAGCGTAGTCGAAGTGAGCTGTACGCACGCAACGGCCACTGGGTGGAGGACCATCGCGCCGTGCACGAGGTGGCGCACAAGCACCTCCAGTATCGGCCTCGCGAAGAGGCCGACGACTCGGAGGAAGACATGACGGAGCGCGAGGCTGCCGAGCTCGACTCGATGTGGTCGACGCTGATGGCGCCTATTGAGTCGGGCATCGCGGAGCTTGAGGCCAAGCGCCGCGAGCAGAAGGAGCGAGATGTGGACCGAGAGCGGCAAGCGAAGGAAAAACACTGGAAGAAACAGCTGCGGCAGCAAGTCCGCGACGAGTGGGCGGCCACGACAAAGACCGCCGATGGCGAGCGGCTTGGCAGGTAAAAAAGGCAGGATGACGCGCGGTGTAGTGTATCTCTGGTAATAGTGTAACTTCATTTTTGTTACACTTCGTCGTCGTACACGTTGCGCCGACCGGACCATTCGTTGCTGTGCACTTTTCCCACCAGTTGACTCAGCGCTGCGAGTGCGTCGCGCGTGCGCGTGGCCGCCTCGCCTTCACCGCTACAACCCGCAAGATCGTTGTTGAGAAGACCGAGTTCTTGGATCGTGGGCACGCGGTCCTCTCGCTCGTCCGCGCTCAGCCGCCGCTGCTGACGTTGACGTTTCGCTGGAGGAGGCTCGTCGCCTTCCGCGTCTTGATTTAAATCCAATTGCATGGCGAGATCGATCAATCCATCCACAGTGATCAAGTTGCCGCTCAAGTCCAGAGCCTCAAACGGAACCGCTTGTCCTCTCGAGGCGACCGCCGACATCAACAGCACTGCGCCTTGGTCTCGAAGGCGGTTCGCTCCGACGGATAGCACACGTAAACTCTGATTCGTGCGGAGAGCCAGCTGGAGCCGCCCGGTGCAGCCATCAAGCCCCAGGCCGACGTAGTTGGCGTGGAGGTGCGTGAGTGTGTGGTTCGTGAGCAGAAAGTCGGCGAGTAGATCGCCGATCGAGCTGCCGAAAAAGTTGTGGCTAATATCGAGCGACCGCAGTATTTCATTGGCCCCTAGAGCGCTGAGCAGCGTTAGTGCACCTTCTAGACCAAAGTGGCAATTGCGGACGTCGAGGTGCGTGAGCCGCGAGACCGTGGGCGTTAGCATAGGCGCCAGCGCGTGGATCCCAGCATCGCTGATGTCCTGATTGTTGCGTAGCTCGAGTCGCTCGAGAGCCAACCGTCCGTCCAGTGTCGCGCGGCTCAGTGCACGCAGCGTCACCGCTGAGATCGCGTTGCTGGTGAGGCGTAGCTGCTGGAGAGAAGCCGGTGAGGAGGAACTGGCGCCTTTGCAGGCAGCCACGATCCCAGCGAACGCGTCGTCGGTCAGATCGTTGTGCTCCAGCGACAGCGACCTGACTGAAGGTGATGCCAGAATTCCGTCGACCAGACGCTGGTTGTCGAAATTGGAGATCGTGCTCGAGATGCGAACTCTCTCCAAGTGAGCTGCTCGCGTGAATAGCGCAACCAGCTCCACGTGCTCGTTCCTGCCTTTGAGCTTGACTGACACGAAATCGAGGCTTCGCAGAGAGCGAACACCAGCGCCAAAGTGCTTCTCGCGCGCTTTCAGGTTCTCGGCGATGTGCTGGATTGCAACATCCGAGAGCCGTCCGTGGAAAAAGCCCAGTTCGCGCAGTGACGGGGCAGTGGTGATAATCGATCTGAGGCACGCTCCCACGGGCCATTTCTGGGGTTCAATTGGGTGGTGCAGCTCCAGTCGAGTCAGAAGAGGCATCTCCAGGATCCAACGCACGTTCCTTTGTGTCAGTTCGCGTTGGTTCACGCGCAGCGCTTGGACGACGTCCGCAAACAGGGACAGATCGGGCTCTTTGGAGCTCCCGCCGAACCGCCCATTTGGGGAGAACACCGCAGCCGAATCCGTCGACTCAATGCGAAGCAATTCGCGGAACCGATTTTGCCAGAACACTTGTCGTGCGTTCCGCGCGCGCGTTGGCGGCGGATCTCGGAACAGCGTATCGGACGAGAGCAACGGTTCGGTTTGGAGACGGAGCTGGTTGTTGCGGTGCTTCCATTCCGACTGGAACTCGCATTCAAGACCAGCCACATAGCACATGCTATCAGAAGGGACACTTTCTTCTGGCTCGGCTGTGAGCATACGCTCTAGAAGACGCAGTCGACTATCCGGCATGGCGCGTAGCGTATTGACGCGCACAGACGTGGGGAGAAACTCGAGGTGTGCGGCGATTATCTCGAGTTCTGCGGCTGCCGCAACGACCAGCGAAGCCATTCCCACAAGCGAACGACATGGCTGACCAGTGTGTGTGGTGGCTGGTGGCTGTGGTTGCGTATGACCGACAGAAGATGATGCCGCCTCCGCCATTGCGGCAACTCAATTTGGATTTGCCTCTGGTTCGGTTTTTTGGAGCAGGTTGGACGCTCAACGGTGAACTCGAGGAGAACTGCCATCAGGGTCTCAATTAAGTTAACTTCATGGATGTGTGTTGGCTTCGTCGGCGATGCTTAGCACACGTTCTCACGCATGGTGTATTGTGCTGGTCTACAGTATGGTCCTTCATTCCTGGGGTTCACCGCTTGCTGGGCCGCTGTCTGGAGAGATTTCGGCCATCTCGGCCCAAACTGTCCAACGCAAGAAGATCCAGAAAACCCTGTCAGATTCTTCAAAAAACGCACTTTTGCGACCTTATCACGACCACAGAGAGCCTTATCCTCCGCGTACCTGGCTTGTTGGATCCGAGTTTCGCTCGCTCCGGCTTGGCTATGGTCACGCGCAGCGTCTTGCCGAAGAGCTCCGAGTCTACGATGCCAGTGAGCTGCTCAGTCTCATTGCGGCCAAGCTTCCACCAAACCAAGCGATGGAGCCGATTGATTCTCCCACGCACCATCCATGTTGTCGATCGCAGCACGCGCGTCCTCCTCGTCATCGTACTCGACAAAGCCGAAGCCTTTGCTGATACCTGGCGCAACCACAACTCCGTATCAGCCCCGAGTGGAACCGTTAAACGACACCCACCACCCACAGCGGCAACGTACGCGTCGCAGAATCCGTCACCACCTGCACCGACTTGAGCGGGCCAAAGGGCACGAAGGCCGCATAGAGCACCTCCTCAGTTACCTGTCGGTCCAGTCCGCCGACGTACAGAGTGCGCTTATTCGCCGTCGCCATGCTGGCTACAACAGCCAAGACTGGAGGCTGCTGTCGCTGTGCTTGTGCCCATTGGAAATGTTGCACGAAGGTGGTCGGTTAAAGCTACTGTAGCAGACATGATGAAAATATTCTGACTTCGTTAGTTGGATACGGTACACTTGATCTTTCCTGTCAGTCGGTTCCTTTTGTGCAGGCAGGCCTCACGACAAGAAACGCACGACGCATTGAGCTCCTCGCGTTGAAGCCGATTTTAGCGCGCGCGGTTCTCGTTCACTCGCCGCCACTCGACATCCACCTCCGTCGTCGCGACCTTTTCCATCGACCATGAGCAGCGCGACTGACCAGCTCTTCAACCAAGGTGCGCTGTGGACCCAAATGCAGCTACGAACAGAAACCGCCGGCTCGGGCTGAGAATGAGTGGGGAATTACTTTTAGGTTGGGGCGATGTGCTGAGCAGCATCTCGCCGTATGCGTGGGGGAGCATGGGCGTTGCAGCCGGCTTGGCGTTTTCGATCGTCGGCGCTGCGTGGTACGAGCGCGCGAATTGTGGCGATGAAGGAGAGAAGAAGAAAAACACAGAAGTATCTGACGGGTGTGGTTGTTGGTGGTTTGTGCAGGGGCATTTTCCTTACGGGCTCGAGTCTGCTCGGCGCTGCCGTGAAGGCACCGCGTGTGCGATCCAAAAACTTGGTCAGGTACGTTTGTCTGTGATGTGCCTGCGGAAACGATCTTCGCGATCAGTTGACGTGTGCTGCTGTTCTGTTGTTGTTGTCAGCATTATTTTCTGCGAGGCGACCGCCATTTATGGTGTCATTATCGCAATCATCTTGCAGAGCAAGATGGGCCAGCCGGCGCTGCGACAAGAAAATGACGCGCCCATCAATGAAGTGGGGCTCTACTTCGCCGGCTACGCTGTGTTCGGGGCCGGTGTGGCCGTCGGCCTCACCAATATCGCCAGCGGGTACGTTGACCTTCGCTGCTAAATTCGATCCGGCGTGGTAAACCTGACGTCCTGTGTCTTGTCCACCAGTATCTCAGTCGGCATTGCTGGAAGCAGCTGTGTGTTGGCGGATGCGCAGAACGCGTCGCTGTACGTGAAGATTCTGATCGTAGAGATTTTCGCCAGCGCTCTTGGCATCTTTGGCGTCATCGTGGGCATCATTTTGTCCAACAACGCTGAGTTCCCAAAGTAAGACCCTCGTGAAGACTACTGAAGAGAAGAAGACTGCTTCACCGCTCGTGGTGATTCCGGATTGCGCACGAGACAAAGAGAACAGTGTTCCATGCATTTGAAGTAAATCCGAGATGATGATTCGGAAACGCACACGGCTACTGACACGACCTTGCTTCTGATACCGTCTGTATATAGCTTGACCGTTACTGCCACATATTGCGGTCAGCCTCGACGTCCACTGGCGTGTACCAATCTGGAAGAGTGTTGATCGGGTTGTACCGGTAGTTGAGGAAGAGCTCCTCGCCGTCCTCAATCTCCGCCGTCGAGATGAACGCCAGGCCCTTTGAATGTTGACAACAACGTCACACATAAGCACGGACCATCGGATCATATATGCGAGGAAAAAGGCACTCACATGGACAAGAGCGCGCTTGCCGAACATGGACAATCGCGAAGGTATCTCCACAAACGAATTGGGGATAAGCTGCTGGTATTGTTGGGTCGTGAACGGTTCTGCTTAGACCATAGACGAGATGGCTGAGTATGGTTCAAGAAAGAATGCGGGCATGAAATGCAGTGCAACGGCACCTTCCGGCGGGAAATCAAATGCGAACGGCATCACGTTAGGCTTGGAGCCTGCAGGCGGATGGTTGATCTTGTGGGCCACCGCCAACGGGTTCTTCCGTGCGGAGGCTGTGGACACGTGGAACAATCCGAAACCTCGGTGAGCACCGCATTTCCAACCCAATGCCAGCATAAAAACGTACAATCGTTCTTAGCGTCAATGATGACGCTGTCGAAGCGTGCTCGAGCGTACACATTGTCCGAGATCTCACGCAGATAGTGAGGCTTCTTCAGATGCTCTGGAACATACACTGTGCCCGGGAACAGCGCCTAGTACCACCTCACCGTCAGAGCTGGTCTAGCAATACCCCGCGTCACTCTTGAAAAGTTCGACTCACCACAACCGAGCCGATCGGCACATTGCCATTGAGCTTGACGCCTTCTCCAGCACCAGTGATGCTCGACTTCTCGACAGTGAGCGAGTAGCCGAGCAGGTCCCGCACCCAGTCCTTCCCACTAGCGTCTTTGCTGGCATCCTGTTTCTCATCGTCGATTGCGTATCCCGACAGCGAGAGCACGGGCCCCGGCTGTCTCTGCTGCGGGATCTGCAGCAGTGCGGCGAACTGCTTGGTGACCTGCTCGGTCACTTGCTGCTGCACAAAAAGCCGCTGCTGGTCGAATTTTTTCTTCTCCATGGTCTTGACCGCTTGTTCAAAGAGATCACCGTTGTCGCTGAAGCGCATTTCCACACCCAAGCCACAGTCAGTAACGATGACAGTCTAAAAAGAGGCTAGGAACCATTGGGCAAGCAACCGCGTACAGCTCGGCATTGCCCGAGTCGTGGCGCAGGTTGCGGTAGCACATGAGCACGGCGGCGACGCCCGTGTCTGCTTCTTCCTGGGTTCGCACCACCGCGATATATTAAATTACACTCCACAGGTTCGCTGGCTACCATTTACGATCTTGATCGCACCTGGAAGCGCCGCGCGGGCGTCGAGCCTGACGTGAAGAGCTGTAGTCTCCGCCAGATCGCCGCCATTTTCGCAAATGCACCACGCAATACGTGTGATCTACTCGGTTTCTAACATCCATCAGTTAAGTGTGTTTGATTTGCCTCGTCCAGAATGCACGTCACCTCGCCATCCGACCAAACAACAGCGGCCACAGATCTGCAGCGACCATGGCCGATCAGGAGCATGTGCAGCCGCCGCCAGCGCCGCACCTATGGGGGCCCAAGATGCGCATTGGCAAGGTGTACATCAAGGGCAACAAACGCACGAAGTACGCACGGGACTGCGGTCTCGAGAGGATGCCTAGAGGCGTGGAGATCAGCCACTGACCACTCGTTGTTTTGTTGCCCAGGCCAGAGGTGTTTGAGAACGAGCTCCAGGCGGCGTACGAAGCCGATCGCATTGGCTACGTGGTGGCAGGTTTGGAAGATGCGACGGTCGGTCTGATCGCGCTCGATATTTTTGATGCGGTGGACTTTAAGCTGGACAAAGGTGAGCCCCATCGAAGACCTACAATTCGCATGGCCGAGGATGTCGCTGACTGGAGGTGGTTTTGTGCCCTTTCGCTTTAAACAGCCAGCAGCGGTAACCTGGATGAGACAGACGTAACTATCACCGTGAAAGAGAAGAACTGGCGCAAGCTGCACGTCGGCGCAACCACGGACGGCAATGAAGAGACCGCCGAGACGTCCTGTACGGTCGTGAATGGCCTTGGCCAAGCCGAGAAGCTCACGCTTTCGGCCAGCTACGCGATGACAGGCAGTAATACGGAGCGAGCAACGCTCGAGAAGCCTCGCTTTATGGGTCTGCCGCTCTATATGCACGCCTCTGCCTCGAATGAGCTTCACAGCCATGAGCGCCTCAGCTCGTACAACGAGAAGATCCGTGGCGGAACATTCTCGATTAGCGACTACGGTGGATTCCACGAGCTCTCGCTCAACCTTGGCTGGCGCGACATCATTCCTCGCCGAGACAGCAAGATTCCGACGGCGTTTCGCGCGTCGCCAAGCATCATCGCCGAGGCCATGCCGTCCACCAAGACCAGTCTGAAGTATGTCTTCAAGGACGACACGCGTAACAATAACGTCGTACCCACGGCTGGCGGCCTATTTCAGTACAGCACGGAAGTCGCGGGCTTTCTCGGCGACGTGCGCTTTGTCAAGGCCGAAGTCGCCGCGCAGAAGCACTTTGGCCTTGGCCCGCACCTCTTTGGCAACCCGATTCTGAGCTTCAGCTTTGCGACTCAGTTAGGAGCGATCAAGTCGTACGGACTGGATGAGCAGCGCCCCACGCGCCTGAGCGATCGTTTCTTCCTCGGCGGTCCGCTGAGTGTTCGGGGTTTCAACCACAAGGGCATTGGCCCGCGCGCGTCTCCGAGCGACGGCGGCTCCAAGCACGGCGATTCGCTCGGTGGAGACTTCTGCTACACGGCGTCTGCGAGCATGGGCTTCCCTCTACCCGTACCACTGATGGCGGTGCGTTCTTGCTTCGCTTCTTGATTGTTTAGTCGGTTTACTTGCACGGGAGCTGATGTTGTATTGCAATTCTCGCGCAATTTCATGTAATAGGCGCTCGGCATGCGCGGTCAGATGTTCGCAAACGCCGGTAACTTGGCGTCCTGGTCTCGGTTATTGGACGAAAAGAAGTGGATGAAGCACCTCGTGGACGATACGCGCGTGTCTGTGGGCGTTGGCATCGTCTGGGGCACGTCCATCGGCCGCATTGAAGCCAACTACTCGTGGATCCTCAAGTCGCACCAACAGGTAACACGTTTCGTTTCGAGGCAACGTCTCGATGGACGCTGCTTTTTGTGGGTACTGTACTCACTTGACTATCTCTTTGCTTGCTATAGGACAACATCAAGCGCGCACAGATCGGTCTGGGCGTCACCTTCACGTAGACCTGCCATGCAGGGCTCACTGTGCCTCGTGGTTTTGTCCAGAAAGAGCTTGTAAACGCCTAACCAGGATTCTTCCTAAACATTTTCTTCGTTTTTTTTCCTTTGTGCCCTAATCCAAGACAGTTCTAGATTAGGGATCAATCATGGCCCCTCCACTTTGAAGTGGGCGGAGCAAATCCAAAGGAGCTCTTCTACCACCCCTAACAACCTCTGCTGTTCCGCAGTCAGCTGCTCCACTTCCGACCCCAAGCGGCCTCCATAGTGTAGCTAACGGCTTTTGATCTGTACGCGCGCGCGACATCCCCGCTGCTGACCAGCTCCGTCATCATCATCATCATCACTGCAACAGCAGCGTCCACCACGCAATTCGCAATCGCCCACATAGCACCGAAGAGAACAACCGCGCAGCTCCATGTACTCGACCAGCGGAGGCGTCGCCAACGGCGGGCGCGTCCCTAACCCACGTCCAGACCCGGCGGAAGTGGGGCCGCCGCGCCGCGTGAACCGCGACGAGTCGCACGTAGGCGAGATGGTCGCGATGTCCAAGCGGCGCATCGCGTGGACGTTCACGCTTGGCGACGGCGACTCGATCCACGAAGTGGTGCTCACACACTCCAAGCTCACGTACAAGAAAGTGGTCGAGTTTGACGGTCGTCAGATGCACTTTTCGTCCTCGGTGGGTTCATGCATTTACTTGGTTCTTTTTGCATTGCGCACACCGGGGACGCACTGGTGTATGGCTATACTAACCACGAAATCTTCCATGATGGAGCAGGCGACGCCCGGCGACTGGAGCTACACAATGTTCTTGGACGGCACCAAGTACGCGATTGAAGTGCGCATCAATGACCTCGAGTCGGACGAGGTGCCCAAGTACGATCTCGTGATCGACCGCGTGCCGTTCCGTCGCTGGGACGTGTACAAGCGCCGCAAGCCTGGCAACAGCAACGGCCCGGGCACCTCGTTTGGCCTCCAGCAGCATCAGTACCAGCACCACGGACGGTCCGCGCATTCCGGAGGCGACTCGTTTGGCAAGCACAAGTGGGGTCCTAGCGGAATGTCGGCACCGCCACCGATGGAGCCGTCGACGCAAGCGCAGCAGAACTCGGGCTCGTTTCACCGCAGAGATGTGCCGAGCTATCAGTCTCCACCTTCTCGTTCGTCTGGCCAATTCAGCAACGCTGCTCTGCCGCGGCAGCCTGCTCAGTCCGCTGCTGCCGCTACCGCACATCCGCTTAAGAACCCGCAGCCGAAGGAGATTGACCTATTAGGCGATTTCGGCGGCGCTGATGTCAGCACCGTCACGGCGCAGCAGCTCATCTTTGATCCCTTGGCCAGTGTAAGTGTGACTACGGCGAAGGAGTTTCGATGGAATTGTGATGGCTAACCGTTGTTGGTACCTTATGTAGAACAATTTCGGCGCTGCGCCGCAACAAACGGCTCGCACAGCCAGTACTCCGTCGATGCCGTATCCAGCCCAGATGCAATCGCAACCAAATGGCCGCACGGCGAGCAACCCACAAATGGGCTACCAACCACCAGCGCAACAGTACGCAAGCCTCAACGGTGTCTGGTGTATTTTCAGCAAATGAGCGGCTAATTCTTTCTTTTTGTTCCCTGTAGTTATGTGGATCCGTTCGCCAACGTCGCCCAGCCACTGCCCGTCAAGCCAGCCGCGTCCTCGTGAGTCGGCCGCTCTTGGCCCTTCTGAAAGAGCATGCAGCTAACTTTATGATGCTCTTTTTATATGGTGTCTGTCAGATTCAACCTCGACCCACTCGCGTCGCAAAACGCCTCATACATGCAGCAGAATCGCGCAGCACCGATGGGCGCTCCCACGTACCCAACGTATCTCCCTCAGCAAGGTGGAACGGCTCGTGGGATGCCCATGCAGCAGCAGCCCACGATGCAAGGAGGAGGAGGGTACGGTATGCCTGGCCAGAACCTGGCCTACCAGCCTCCGAAGGCTGCCGGCGTAGGTGGTGTCAACTACAACATCTCGCACCTGATGAACCCGATGGAGGTGAACAACGTGCGCAACCCACAAGATACCAAGAACATCAATATCGACCCGTTCGCTGGCATGAACGGCAAGTGACGTTGCAGGTTATACGACCCAGGAGCACGAACTTGTGTGATTCTTTTTCTCCCTCTGGTGTTTTATTACTGACCAATATTCATGTACACACGCTCTCTTCTCTCATGGCTCTCTTCTCGTCTGATCTTTCACAACGCGCTGCAATGACGCAACTCGCCGCTGGAGCTGCCTCATCTCGTTTGTGTGCGTTTCGCAGAGCTTCTCCTGTCGCGCGAGTTTCTTGCCGAGATCCCGCGACACTTGGCTCGTGATCTGACGATGCAGTTGTGCTTCCATGTACTCCAGCTGGGCGGTGTTGGCGGTCTCTATTTGCTTCTTCGTGAGCGTCAGTTGCTGCTCACTCTGCAGCTTGAGCAGCTCGAGCTTGGTGGTATGCTCCTTCAGCAGTGCGTCTTTCTCTTGCTGCCATCGTGTATCAGCCTCAATGGTCCACTGCTTGTGGAGCAAGCTCTCCTGTGTTGCGTAGAACGCGTGGAGCTGCTCGAGCGCTTGCTCATGGTCGGCTCTCATGGCTTGAAACCGCGTCTTTGTGGCCTCGGCCACGACGATCACACGGTCACAGAGCTCTTCCTGCCGCCGCATTTCTTCTCGCAGCGCCTCGTTCTCGGCCCGCAACGCCTCGATCAGCAAGTACGAGGCGTGGTATTCGTAGCAAACGCACCGAAGCTCGAGTGAGACTTTCCGCAGCAGGCGATCAAGGTTCGATCCGAGCACCGAGAAACCTTCGAGCTCTTCGAAGGCGCGGAAGTAGGCTTCGAGGCGCGAGCGGATCCGAGCGAAGAACTCTTCTTCCTCGTTCGTGAGCGGCGTGATCTGCTTGTCGAAGGTCTGAGAGGTGGTCGGCATCGCGACGCTTCGAAAGGCAACACCAAAGTGTATGTGTGTGTGTGTAGAAGTGGGAAATGTGATGAAACGAGAACGTGAAGAAATTTTAATTTACGATAATTGCGTGGGCAATGTTGTCTCTATGGGTACTTGGGTTGGAATGAATAATTGAAAGGCGGTGGCGGTGGCACTCGAGCACCCAAAAGCCCGCCGGTGAGGGGGCGAGCAAGTGGCGTCGGTTTGCTGGCCTCGAGGGCGAGGTTGTAGTGTACATACGTTGAAGGTGACGAGGAATTGAGTGAGTCACCTCATTGCAGCTTCGGGTTGCCGTGTAGACATTTGAAATGTGGGACGGTCGCTGGAAGATTAACATATGCTCTCCGCGTTGCAAGCTGCAGATGCTTATAGCACCTCGACGTCTGAGAGCGGCATCCACGAAAGCGCGTACTTGATCACGGCGTTCTCAAGCTCCACGAGGTGCGGGTCGTGGACCTTGAGCTCGCGCATGCAGTCGCAGAGCTTGAACAGGTACTCGTAGTTGGGGCCGCTGCGTCCCCAGCGGGTGGCGATGTCTTCGGCCATGAGCTCCATTGACTCGGGGCCCAAAAAGTCCGAGTTCTCCGGGGTCGCGATGTACACCTGCGCGCGGCGCACGACGCCATCCGTGCAAAACACCTCGACCTCGCGGCGGTCGTAGCCCGCCTGCTCGCGGTTGTCCAGCTGGTTGAGCGTGCCGTCAATGTGCTCGTCCGGCACCTTGTAGAGGCGACCCCACGTGATGCTGTCGCTCTCGTGGTGCGCGTGTTCGTCCTCAAAGGCCTTCATCTCGTCGGCGCTGATGAGAGTGACCACGCGGCCCTTGGCGTCCGGCATGCCACGGTGGTCCGGGCTGCCCTGCCAGAAGCGGCGGTGCCAGCCCTTGACGTAGCCGAAGATGGTCTCCTCCGCCGGGAAGCCGGTCTTCCACACGATCGAGCCGTAGCCGAATACCCACATTGTGTAAAGAGAGAGAGATGGAGAGGAGAGGAGAGGGCGCGGTGGAGCAGCCACAAAGGAAATTGGAGATTGAGGCAGTGAATGCAGCTCCACGGGGTGGGCATTCAGGCAAAGGGTAATTGCGCATTTTCAACCACGACGGTGGTCGCACAGTCGCGTGGGAAAGGGCGCTCACAACCAAACCACCAATGGGCCAAAAAAGGGTTGGAATGACCTACCCCGTGTGATAACCGCTCAGCCAGTCAGCGACGCGGATTGGGCCAACACCAACGGAAAAGTCCCGGCAAACCAACCACGTCACGCCACGAGCAGGATAATTTTTCATGTGGACGAAAATAAAACAATTATCTGGTACCTCCGTGGTGGCATCTTTAAATGTTGCAGCCACGTCATCAGGTTCTATACTACTCATAATACGATGTGCATTATTTTATAGTGTACCCATTTACGATTGTTTTGTATTGGTTTTGCCCAGTTGATTATCATAATATAGTACCTCCTAAACGGATAGTAAATCCTAGCATGCTTGTCCCCAAAATGAACAGTACATGTGGTAGACAGAGAGGTCAGAACAAAGATGGCAAAAATACACAGGCGTTGAAGTAGACTGGATAAATAAAGGCTTTGGAGTGGCTAGATCGGAGGTACTGTATCATACTCGCTGATGGCTACTCCGGAGCTACTGTACCGTACAAGCATGGTGTTGCATGAGAAACTCGGCTGCACGAGCCACCCTTCTTCGCAGTGAGAAATAGAGATTGAATTCACAATTCATACCGCCAGGATTGTCTGCGAGGAAAGAGTGCTGAAACTCCTCCACGAACCAAACTCTGGAACTGCCAGAACTGCCAGGGCGGACTGGTGTTGAAGCGAATATACAACTGTTTCGTACCCCTGGCGTCACCGGAGGCTTTATCCTCTTCAAGAAATGTCAAAGTTTTCAGAAGAACTGATTGGTCTACGGCTCAATTAGTGAGCGATGATTGGTTGTATCTGAAAGGGTCCCGTTCCGAATGAATCCTTTGCCCTGAAGCCATCTCGTTCAATCAACCAATCAGCATCAAGATTTCCGTGGAATCGACCAGTGAAGAGCTGAGTTGACCTCCAGAACAGTTCTGATTGGTCGCTCGATTGGGAAGAGTCCACCTGGTGGCACCACAAAACGAACCTGGCGCTTTCAAGTGACCAGTTCTGACTCTTCAGGCTACTTCAACAAAAGACACTTTACTGGCAGTGAACTGTATTACTCCTGCAGTCCGCTCTTTTGTGCTGGGCTCAGATGATTTGAGTCTCCGATCGTCTACAGATCTGAAGGATGTCGGCACTTCCTAGCCGAGAAAGCCAAGGCGTCAATGCGACGGGTACCCCGTCTTAGACGGAAGGGTGGCATTCACTTCCGTCTAAGACGCTAAATTTAGCGTCCAATAGTCATGTGAGGATATCAAAACAACTCGTCAGTGGCGATCGCTCGTAGGTGACTTTGATCTAGTTAATCGTCTAAATTTCTGATACAACGTGGACCATGCGAGAATCTCGTGTGCTGATGAAAGGATTTGTGCGACGGTCGAACCTGCCACCGAGTGGCGGGAGATCAGTTTTTGGTAGACCGTGAGGAACTTTCCGTTTCGCAGACTGAAACGATTATAAAGCCACTCGAACGGTTTGCATTTCTTCGACAGCTATTATACATCAGTCAGTCTGATCTTGAAGACATGGCAGGTTGTGAAAGGTTGTGCGGTGATCTCCGAATGTGAAACGAGTTGGATACAGCCAGCGCTGTATTTGCATCCAATCAAGCCCAGACAACCACAAGCAGCGCTCTAGCTCGACATGGCTGGGAAGCTGTCGACGTTTTTATATCCTCTGTTAGGTGATCTGCAGACCATTCGGGTAATCCTCGTCTCAGCGATCGATTCAGGACTGGAGATTAGTACACGTAGCACGAGATGAGGCAAGTACAACCCATGCCCATAGGGCGCTATAACTCAGCGAAGCCACACCCAGTACGAAATTGCTCTGACGTCGAAATCGCACAATAACATCTCCATTCGTCTACCACATGAGATTTCAGTACCCACGTCGGCAAAGGTGATATGCATTGTTGATAATCAGTTCTACAGAGTCGGTGGTTCCGATGTTTAAACTGTGTCGGCAATCTTGGCGCCGTCGTCCGACAGGAAACCCAACTCATCTTCTTCACGAACCTCCGGGCTATCGCGAAGGACCGCGTGAGCCGTGGTAAGAGCGGCGCTGCATCAAAATGTCACCGTAAGTCTATAGAAACGCGGCAAGTAGGTCGATCAAAAGCAGTACCTAGCCGTGGCAATCGAGAAGAGAATCGATCCACCAAAGATGACAACAACCGCCAGCGACACTACAAAAAGCAACAGGTTAACACTCTGCCATCTCGGTAAACCACTTCAATGTCGACGTCGACGTACCTGCAACCATGCCGAGGCGACGCTGTTCAGGGGATACCGGGCGTCCAAAGATGACGACCGTGCCATCCGGGGCCGCCGATCCGGACGCATAGAACCAGAAGCCCGCCAGGCACATCATCGCGAAGAGGAACATCGGGTTCAAGAGGCTACAAGCAGCAAACGCGAGTTAGTCCCAAGCGTGAACAATTCCATCGATAGTGATTCACAGGAGGAGACGCACATGGTGACGACGCCAACAAGCGCGGCCGAGATGGCGTAATTAGTCGCGAAGAACGTCACATTCTTGCGCAAGCGAGGCACCGCGACCTCGCGGCTCGGTAAGTTGAATGGTTTCTCCTCGCCAAAGCCGAAGAAGAGCGCGAGGCCGCGCACGTTCTTCGGGTTCACGAGCTGGCGGAAGTTGTCTTTGACTTTCTGGAGCACGTCCGGACGCACTTCGACCGTGATCTTGCCGTCGTCAACGTTCATCATGGTGCCGTGGAGAGCAAGGGGTTTGCGTTGTGGCGTCGGGGCGACGACTGTAGCAGGCCTGTGGGCGTGGGTGACACTAGCTGTGACTCTGATACTAGGACGAGGAGGGATCGGAACTGGAGGAGCGATTTTGCGAGACTTGTCTGTCTCGGATTGGCTGAAATGAGAGCAACAAGAACCTCAGGAAGTCAGATCGGCAGGCTTCAGCTTGGATACACTTTACTGTCATGATTTCAGCCAATCCAGCGAGATAGGAAGAATGATGGCGACTCCGTACTTTGAAGAAAGGGTAAATTGCAAAACGTGATACAAATAGAAAATTTGCGCAAAAAGTGATACAAGATGCAAAGCCAGGCGCTCCATGGGCAGAATTGCCCATTGCAAACAGGGACACCACTTTGGTTAAACGTGACGACGAGCAAGAGGTGCTATCTATTTGGCAACCTCCGAGGATCAGTGGTAGATGATGGTAAGAAGGCTCTTGTGCAGGCGAGGGCCGGTAAATGCATGGCTGCGAGAGGCTAAGTCCCCATCAAAAACCTCAACACAATGAGCACTTCTTTTTTGCGCTTTTTATGGGTATGTGTCATCTTTTGCGCAAATTTTCTATTTGTATCACGTTTTGCAATTTACCCTTGAAGAAAACCCGTATTTTGGACAGCACGAGAGGAATGATGGTTCTTCAGTTGAAGACTCGGCGGGAATGGGAAATCTGAGAAGGCTGAAACAGGAAACCGCGGAGGAGGAAATGAGTCGTCGCTCTCGCCGTGGCGCGCGCGATGACGCGCCGTTGGGTTCACCACCGCTGGTGACGATGCAGGTCAAGAAGACGCGAAGCGCGGCGTGCGATCTGAACGAAACCATCGACGAGCGTGAGTGGAACGGACGCTGAACTGGTTGCGACTGGCAGATGAAAGTTATCCTCACTGCGCCAAATCAAAAACCATCAGATGATGAAGAATTGCTACAAGCGAGCAAGGTTCGCGGAATTGAAGTATCAGAGAGTGTGTAGTGATTACTGATTCGTATGCCAGGAAGCCTGTGGCGAACCGCCACGGAAGTGCCCCGCTAAGGGGAAACGCATGGCGCCGAGTGTGGAGGATGACAAGGAAAACAACGGCTCCAAGCAAGAGAGGCCGTCGAAGCGCTCGAAGAAGAAGCAGGCACTGGTCCCACTTCGTGAGCGACTGCCGGCTACAAGCGCCGATGCTCATGGAACTAGCGAGAGATCAACCCAAGAAAGTCCGCCGATTTTCGCGTTCAAGCGAGGCAAGACGGCCTTACGAGGCCGCAAGTTGCGGAAGCAGCAGCAGCAGAGTCACGAAGGCAGCAAGAAGCACCTCGAAGAACTCGTGGCGTATTTTAGCTCCCTTGACGGAGAGAAGCTCAGCTACCTCTGACCTCAGCATGCTCTACAATACATTTCCCCGTTTCTCTATCTATGACGCGCGTGACTCTGCCAAAGCAGCAATCTGGTCGCAGTACTTCGGGCTCTGGTGCCGTGAGCGGTTCTCTCGAGCCTTCTTGAGCAACATTGGAGCGTCAATCTCCACGGTCTCCTCGATAACCTCCACGACCGCTTCCTGCACATTCCAAATCAAGACGTCAACAAGCAGCTACAGATTGAGCCTCGCTTCGACAATACAAACCTGGATTTCTGGATCCGAATCGTCAAGGTGGACGAAAAGACAGTCAAGCGTGTAGTCGATGATTGTCCCTCGGAAATGCTCTTTCGGTGCCGCCTTGAGGAATGTCTTGAAGGTTTGGCAAGCTGCACGTCGAACGATATCGTTGCTGTCATCCAGCCGCTTGAGGATATCCGAGTACAGCTGATACACCGGTTCCTCTACAAATTGTATACGCGTGGGTTTAGTACTAAAAACTGAAACAACGAGAAGATTTGGACGAAAACTCACCACCAAGGCAGCCAGGAAGCGCGACGAATAGGTACTGAAGCGCAAGGCAGACGAGCTGACGCGTCTTGGCGTCGCTATCGTCCAGACACGATTTTAGCACCGGAAGCATCTGAATAAAGCATCGATACAGGATGTAGTCAGTTGAATGCTGAGATGTGAGTGCTCTGAGGCATAGCCACGCACCTGTGGTGCCGTCTGGAACAAGCACGGCTGGTCAGCAAGACCTTGACGGAAAAGGGTGTACGCACATGCCACAGCAACTTTGCTGTAGTGGATAAATCGACACAAAAATACAATGAGCGAGACGTGCATCCTCTATGACCAGGAGCTGCCTCTACACATACCGAATTGTTGCTGCAACGCGACCGCCTTGCCAGACAATGTTTGGGACGATGGCTTTCACCAACAAATCAGTGTTGTAGGGCTTGAATGACTGGAGCAGTGAGAAAGGACACTGACGTGAGTGGTGATGGTCGGCAGGTTGCGTAGACAGCAGGGATGCTATAGACTGACCTGAGAAATGGAGTCGTTGCCCAGCATGGTCTCCAGCAGTGCGAGGAATGCCAAGCGGACGTCCGCATCCAACGACGGATCCAAGTGAAGCACGATCACCGAGATCAACTCGGACATGTTGTCTGCACAGGCCTGCGAAGAAAATGATCTCAAGAAAGCGTGCTCTGTGGAGCTCGACCATAGAAGAGGGCACCTACCGAGCTACCACGACGGCAGAGCGAATCAAACAGCATACGTTGTGCATGGCCCTTCGTCCAGCTCGAGGACTTATCTACTGGTATCTTCATCGTCGTCAGGAGTCGACCGAGGAATCGCTTGTACAAACCCTGCACAAGACACGAACAGTGTCAGCACTGCCGAATGTTAATGAGCAACAGACGATCTCGCGCGGACCTCAACGGATTGGCTGCCCGCCTGTGCGAGGTGTTCAAAAGTGATCTGGGCCTGCATCAGGAATTGGCAGTGACTGTGTGAGTATCAGCATCGATCCGAACTCTCAAACGACAACTAGTACCGTTTCCGCCGCGACGGATGTATCCGCCGAGGCTGCAAGAAGATGGTTGAGGATCCAGAAGAGTCGGAATTCCTGTTCTTCTTTCGTTGGGAGCAGCGTCTGGGCCACGTTGACCACACTCGCAACCACAATCGCTAGTTGGTCTTGGAGATCCGCGACCTCAGACTCCCGAACGCCAGAATCACACAGTGCCTCCGTGATCGCATCGAGTTGCGCATCGATCGTCTGGACGGTCATCCCTTCGACGCTCATGCCGAGTAGAATTAGGCCGTTGGTTCGGTGCTGTGCAGTGTCCTGGCCGACGACGCGGCCAGCGACCAGAGGAAGCAACGATGACAAGATCGTCGCTGTGTCGGCGTAGTACCCCACAACACGCGAGCATTCCTTGACGCTTTGGGTCACGGTCTCTTCATCGTCACGACAGTTCCTCGCGAGCGCCGCGAACACTTTGTCCAAATACGGATCCATCGCGCCTTCCAGTAGAATGAGGAACACACTCAATATGCGGGTGTACCGCTCGCGAACTTGAACCTAGTCATCAAAGCGAACGCTTAGCTGAGAAGCGAGGGCATGGCTCCAGCTATCCGCGTACCGTCCAATCGGCCGTCTTCTCCAGAAGCCCAGGCAACGTATCCTTGGCGATCCTGAAAGAAAAGACAAAACGAGCTCGTATAAAATGGAGGCACTTTATCCTAAGATGAAACGCTGGCTCCACTGACCTTCTAGCAAGGCGTCGAACACTTTCCGGGGGTCGAGAATCAAAGTAGACGGGAGGTTTGGCTTCCTCGTCGCTCTTCATCGGCTCATCCACGATCTCTAAGTCGTTGCTGTCGGCATCCGCAGCCTCCCACTTGGACGAAAGATCACGCAAGTTGATGTGGAACACATCGACGACTTCCGCGGATTCGTCCACTGCGCCAGCCAGAAGCAGTGGAATCAGCCCTGTCTCGTAGTGACGCGCTTGGTCCAATTCACGTAGCCACGCGGTGACCGACACCACCAGTTGCTTACGCACAGACGCAGCTCGATCAAACACCACTTTATTCGCGGCTGGAAGCACGACGTCATTCATCAAATCGGGTAGCGACTCGGATGCGCAGGGCACAAGCGCCTCGAGCGCCTGGAGTGCGCTCACGCGTACGCGGCTGTGCTGGTGACCGAGATTCGCGACGGTCGGCCGGATGATCATCCCAACTTGTAACGCCACGTCTTGTTTCCAGCCGCGCGCCAGTGCAATTGTAATGTCGGCGGTGAGCTTCTTGATGTCGGGAAATGGATCTAGCGCCGTCTTCCCCAACACGTTGGCGAGATCCGCGATGACGTCACGCATGGATAATCGCTCTGGCATCTCAGCAATTTGCTTCACGTACATGTGCAGCAGCTGCAACAGCAGCAAGCGGATCTCCTCGGTAGGTTCGGCAAACGGCAGCTTGCCCAATCGCGCCGAGAGCAGCGCGATGAGCTCTTTGAGCACGCCGTCCGAGAGCTCCAACGCCTTGCGCTCGGCGAAGAACAGCAGCATCGTGAGCGACTTCTCGCGACACTTTTCCACCGCGTCCTGGCGAGCGCACTGAAGCAACGGTGCCTTCAGATTGACTGTGCACAGCTCACGCAGCACGTCGACCGAAAGCTGGTGGGCCTCACTTTGCAGCACTCGCAGCAGCTTGTCGCACGCGCGGCGCCGAACGCTGCGCTCTGGATCCGTTAGGCAGTTGATATCACGCTGCAGCTTCATCGCCAGCATGCTATAGGTGGCCTCATCGTCGCCCAAGAGCGGCATCGTGGGCGGACGAGAAGTCGTGGCGATGCAATTGATGAGCTCTTCCTTCTGGATTTCGAGTGACTCGCCACATCCAAGTGGCCACAGAATTGGATATCCAACGGTTCTTCAACTTTTATACGTTTAAAACATCTATACAAATATTCAATACATTCATTTCCTACATGTGTTTTATACAAAGTTGTATCAAACTGTTGGTGACGTTTCGGCATGGAGTCGGATTTCTGTCCATAATTTAATTTGAGATAATTGAGATGAAATGTTGAGTCTTCTACAAGTCTACACAACAGCAAAGCCACCACGCGCAAACGAGATTGCCTGCCATCTAGCCTTGTATCAATCTGACTTACGTGTATACCTTAGTGCCTCACGCCATACCAGTACGATGATAGATATCATAGGAGAAAGCTAAACTTCACGCAAATAGGCATCTATCAGTGTTTAATCTATCACAAGGTTCCTCGCTGCCTTGAATTCGAGCCGCTCATCAGGTTACTTCTTCGTCGGGCGACGACGAGCGTTGGCAGACAGCTCCCGCTTGCTGTGAACACACAAAAAGGATGGTTAGGTCAGGCTGACCAGCACAACAATCTCCCATCGAGCAGGAAACGCACCGGATACGAATCTTCGTCGGCGACACATCGATCATCTCGTCCTCGCCAATGTATGTCACAATGTCTTCGAGCGACATGGCACGTGCTGGCGAAAGGCGAATGTTTTCATCCTTTTTCATGTCAAAATTACACCGTGAATTTGGTAAGTCGGATCATTTTCGGAGGATAGACAAGTCGAGAACAGGGATGCAACGCAAACGTACAGTGCCGGCCGCGCGCATGTTGCTGAGCTTCTTCTCCTTAGTAGGGTTCACTTCCAAGTCGGTCGGGCGGCTGTGCTCGCCCACGACCATGCCAGTGTACACTTGCTCTCCCGGCTTGACGAACAGCTCGCCACGCTCTTCGAGCGTGTTCAGCGCGTACGCCGTCGTCGAGCCGTTCGCCGACGAGATGAGCTTGCCCTTGGACGGCGCCGAGACCGAGCCCATGTACGGCGCGTAGCCGAAGAAGATCGAGTTGAGCACGCCGCTGCCGCGCGTGTCCGTCTTGATCTCACTACGGTAGCCCATGAGGCAACGCGACGGAATCTTGAACTGGAGACGAACCTTGTCCTGCATCTCCTTGAACTCGATGATCTCACCACCACGGTTCGACAGCTTGTCAATGACCGAGCCAGAGAAGTCGGCGTCGACATCGATGGTCACCTCCTCAATCGGTTCAAGCTTCTGGTTCGTCTCAGGACAGTTCTTAAACAGAACCTGTGGCGCCGAGACGCACATCTCGAAACCCTCACGGCGCATCTCCTCGATCAGGATCGCGAGCTGAAGTTCACCACGGCCGTGGACGTTGAACGCCTCCGAAGTTTCACTCGTCGTAATCGAGATGGCGACGTTGTTCTATGACCGGTGCGCAAGCCACAACGCTTTAGCATTCAAGCAACGACATTTCAGAGCGAGAGAGCAATCACACACCTCGCATTCGCGCTGAAGACGGTCCTTGATGTGCGACGACGTGAGGAATTTTCCTTCCTTGCCAGCGATCGGTGAGTCGTTCACACCGAAGGTCATCGAGATGGTCGGTGGATCGAGGTGCGGCGCTGGAATGGGCTGTGTCACCTCCGGGTTGCAGACCGTGTCCGACACGAAGCCATTCACACCAGCGAGCGTGATGATGTCGCCTAAGATCAGTTGTGTAACACACTGATGAATTTAAATTCGCCACTGATCTCATCACCACGCTGGTACGCACCAGCGGTCGCCGTGTCCACTTCACTGCGGGCCACGCCCTTTGTCACGAAGAGCTTGGTGACCTTGCCCGTCTCGAGCTTCTTGCTCTCGAGGTTGAGCACTTGGATCGGGTCGCCGATCTAATCGGATAGCAACGTTAGTCGCCATCCTCTGTCAACCACAGAGAGCGGGTGGAACGCACCTTGACGGAGCCCGAGTGGATACGCCCAGTGACCAATCGACCGACGTACGAATCGTGTCTACGAGAGACAATACCACGATTAGAGCCCCACTCAGATACCAAGCACCTCGCACCTTGCCGCCTCCCATCAAAGATGATACGCACCCAATCATCGTCACAGCCATGGAGAAAGGTGTGGTGGCATCCACCTTCGGCGCTGGCACGTAGTCGATGATCTGGTCGAGTAGCGCCGTCATGTTGTCCTGGGTCTCAGTCTCGTCCTCCAGGTCGCGCACGGCCCAGCCATTCTTGGCCGAGGCGTAGAGCACTGGGAACTCGAGCTGGTCGTCGTCGGCCTCGAGCGCGACGAACATGTCGAAGAGCTCATTCTCCACTTCGCCGTTCAGGCGCGCCGTGTCGCGGTCCACCTTGTTGACCACGACCACCGGCTTGAGCCCACGGTTGAGCGCCTTGGTGAGCACGAACTTGGTCTGCGACATTGGGCCTTCCGTAGCGTCCACCACCAGCACGACGCCATCCACCATGCTCAAAATGCGCTCCACTTCGCCGCCAAAGTCCTGATGGCCCGGCGTGTCGACGATGTTGAGCACGTGGCCGTTGTACTCGACGCGGGTGCACTTGGACATGATGGTGATGCCACGCTCGCGCTCCAGGTCGATCGAGTCCATCACGCGGTCCTCCGACAGCTTGTTACCGCCGTGCTTGAGCAACTGGTCCACCAGCGTCGTCTTGCCGTGGTCCACATGGGCCACGATGGCCACATTGCGGATGTTGCTGGCAGTTGCGGTGGAGGTCAAGTGGCGCGCGAGCCGCGCCGAGTCGGGCTTCCAGCACGACAGCTTGTTGGCGTGGGAGCGCGCCAACGCAGGCACCGCGCGACGCAGCCACATGCTCATTTTTCGAAGATTGAACGGATGCGTCCGTCAAATCTCCGCCCAACGTTTTTCCGTTGGTTGCCACACCACGTCAGTCTGCAACAAAGGCGAGCGACACAATCTGGGGTGGCCCACGACAGATGTGGAGCGCTCCACATTTGAGGCTGTCATCAGATCCTATTTTTTGATGTGGAACACATGCCAAAACTGGCTGAAACTGTTAGCGATTTGGTCAGGGTCCACTAAATTGGAGACTGGTCTGACTGACAGTCATCAAAAAAAGCTCAGCACCAGAATTGTGTATCCACCCACGCCGTTTGGCAAAAAGAACCTGGTGAGCATGTAATCTTGCTCCAGCGAGTTGCTGGATATCCAGTCAGGAGCTACAGTATTATATGTAGAGTAAAACTCCAGTACACCACAGTTCCATCCTGTGTTCAGTACTGTAGATCAGGAAACCAGTCGCCCAGTACAGTACTGTCCACAGCTCTGGTGGCTTGAAAACTCTGGGGGGGGTTCCAGGTGCAGCGCACTGGATTCTTGCTCTGTTGTCGTTGCTTTCGCAATCGCTGGCCTGTTTCAGCATTTTGACTGCAGTTCGAAAGGCTTTCATGGACACAAGGATGTGAGTGGCCGCCACAGTGGCAAGTCGCCACCAAGCAGCCACGTGAGGAACAATCACTGAAACTTTGTACCTTTCACAGCTGAAAGTTCCGCTGTCTTGCGCTGGTCCGGTCCAAAGACCCTCGCGCTCCCGCACCAGCAAACTCTGTTCTTCAGCAGACTGGTTGAAGCACATTCATGATACACTTTGACTGGTGCAGGCATCGGTCTGAGCCACACAGAATCGCGATCGATCGCCGGTCGCCTGCCCACGCACAACGAATCCCTCGGGGTCTCTCGCTCATCAAAGGTCGGTCATTTGTGACCAAAAGCCAGTCGCCGGGCTGTCTCTGGTCACTTCAGAGGTGATGTCGTCCAGGCGCGTCACCATCTTTTTCGGCCAACCGCGTCCAGAGTTTGGTGGTCAAACTGGTGGCCAGCCCAGCTGCTGGCACAGAGACATCAAAGCTCACGGTAAACACGCGGAGGCCAGTCAACCTGCCAAGAAATGGATAAATTGCGAGCTTTTCATGTCCAGCCGCATGGGATAAGTAACTCTATTGCATCCGAAACGCCACAGCAGAACGGTCTCGGCAATGGAAATTGAGCCTCCAGTTCTTGCCCGCGCCACGTGCGTCGTTATGCAACTGGCCATCCCTGCTTGGCCACTCAAGCGACATGGCGCGCGTGCGCGTGGGCGTTGTTGCTTTGTTGCTTTGTTGCTTTGTTGCTTTGTTGCTTTGGTGCTTTGGTGCTTGGTGTCTTCCTCACGTTTGCCTCTCATTTTGGATGGGAAGGAGGAGGAGCCCGCTGGCCCGTTTCTGAGTTCAGGATTGTCGCCCGGCGATGTGCACTTTTGCAAAAATCGAACGTTGGCAGGTGCGCAAACCAGATCGGCCCACTTAAATCAAACCCGGCCCAGTTTCATGTCGTTTGTTGTGGAGCTGCCAGCTTCAGACACCGGACTTGTTTTGAGACCAGCCCCGACCCGGCCCATTTACCGTGGTGGCAAAAACAAAACCCGCCGGAACTGAAGGATCTCTGAAGATCACTCCTCACTCCTCACTCAATTGGCTGCGAGCCTTGTTCGCTTGGCGCCGCAAAGATTCTCCCTGTCGCGCTGCCGGTTCATTGCTCAAATCGAGCTCCAAGGGCGACCACCACCCGCTTCGTGTGGCTGCAAACCCGCCTCGCTCCTCGAGGCAGTGCATTGCGTGCATCTACTGCACATCACCCGGTCTAACCGAAGCCACAGGCTCCAACGCCACTGGTTAGACGCGCGTGGGCCTTGACTGCAACGCCAGCAAAGCGCACGAGCAGTGATGATGGACAAGGCGCTGGCAGTCGCCTGTGCGGCGACGCTGCTGCTCGCGCCAGCGGTTGCGCTCGTGCCGCAGGGCATCTACGCTGGCCACCAGGACTGGATCGACCCCGTGACACCGGCCGACAAGCACGTGGCGTACATTCCCATGGGCGCGTACTCGTTCGGCGCCGGCAAGAACTTGCCGTACAAGCTCATCTTCTCGGACGAGTTCAACGACTCGAAGCGCACGTTCGAGGCCGGATTCGACGTCAAGTGGACCGCCATCAACCAGCGCGACACGACCAACATGGGCCAGCACTACTTCCTGCCGCAGGCCGTGCAAGTGGACAAGGGCAACTTGATCATCACGACCTCCAAGCCCAAAAAAGAGTACAAGAACACCAAGTATGTGAGCGGCAGTCTCCAGAGCTGGAACAAGTTCTGCTTCACGGGCGGCTATGTCGAGGTGCGCGCGATTCTGCCCGGCAAGTGGGGCATCCCCGGCACGTGGCCCGCGCTCTGGATCATGGGCAACCTGGGCCGCGCGGCGTTTACCGACTCGCAGGACGGCACGTGGCCCTTCAGCTTTGACTACTGCGCGCCGTGGGTCGAGTCGAGCCAGAAAATCGAGCAGAAGATCAACGCCTGCGGCAACTTGACCGACAAGCACGACCCCCACTCGCATCCGCAGGACTACGGCATGCACGCCGGCCAGGGTCGCGGCACGACCGAGATCGACATCATCGAGATGCAGATCAAAGGCCGCGACCAGCCGGCTTTTGTCACAACCTCGCTCCAGATCCGCCCGAGTTTGACCCCGGACTTGCGCCCCGCGTCCGAGACGCTGCCGCAGCCCGGCCAGTGGTACAAAGGGCTCAAGTTTGGCGAATTCACCAACATCAACAGCGATTACTATGGCGAAAACGGGCTCGACTCGCTCTCGGCGATCACGCGGCTCGACCCGAACGTGTTCGACTCGTACCACTTGTACCAAATTGACTGGAGCCCCGGGCAGGCGGGCTACATCCGCTGGTGGCTCGACGGCAACTTTGTGTTTGAAGTGCCCGGCGAGGCGCTGCACAGGTGGCAGGGCGGCGTGCCGCCCCGGATGGTGCCGGTCGAGCCCAGCTACTTGATTCTCAGTACCGCCGTCTCGGAAAAGTTCTCGCCGCCGTGCGACGGCCAGATCTGCGACTCGATATGGCCGTCCAACTTCACGATTGACTACGTGCGCGTGTACCAAGGCAACGCCAACAACTACACCTCGGTGGGCTGCAACCCGGCGGCGTTCCCAACCACCGAGTGGATCTATGCGCACCCGGTCAACTATGGGCTGCCGTGGTACGTGTCGATGCGAATCGATCTCGCGCTCACCAATTTCTTCGTGGTGGTGAATGCGATCGCGAGTTTGTTCTTTGTGTTCAAAGGCGCGCAGCAGCCGCGCTTCGCCACGGCCTACTTCAGCTCGCTCTGGATCTCGGCCGCATTCTACGCGTTCTTCTCGATCGGCTGGACGACCGCCGCGGCCGAGCCGCTCGCGTGGATCCACGTCGTGCTCTCGTGTTTTTGTGCGCTGGTGTTTAGTGGCGTCTTCTCGCTGATCCCGGTCGGCGCACTCGGCGGGTTGCTCGGGTTCTACATCGGCATGGCAGTGGGCGAGTTCACCCCCGTGATCGTCGCGCGGATTTTGTGCCCCGTGCTTATTCTCGCGGGTGTCGCGCTCTCGTTCGCGCACGTCAAGCCCAAGCACATTGCGATTGTAGCGACTGCGCTGCTGGGCAGCGCGACGTTCATGATGTCGTTCTCCGTGTGGTTTGGCCGGGGCGACGTCGCCAAGAACTTTTGGACGCTGACTGGCTATGTGCTGGGCGGAGCCGGGTACTCGTCGACCAAGATCATCACGCACCAGCTCATCGTGCAGTACAGCGTGCTGGCGGCGCTGAGCGTGGCTGGTGTCGGATTCCAGTACTTCCGCGTGAGCAAGGTCTCGCTCGCGTGGACGGGGGTGCAGGCAAAGAAGATGAAGTTCCCGCCCGTGTCTGCGAGCTCGGACGCGCGGTCGCTTCGAGCGGAGGAACCGGTCGAGGAGAAGATCAACTTTTTCTCGCCGACCAAGCTGCCGCGCAACATGCAGCAGTACGCTACCATCTTCCGCATCGCCATGAACGTGCAGCGGTCGTTTGGGTTCCAGCCGAGCAACTTCCGCAACCAGGTGGAGCACATTGTCATGCTGCTCACCAACACGGCGCGCAAGAACGCCAACCCGTACCGCAAGCTGCACGACTTGATGTTCAGCAACTACAGCAAATGGTGTAAAAAGCTCAAGATCCCGTCGCTGCACTGGAGTGAGACGCGCAGTCCGCAAGGCGGCTTCACGGCCGTGGACGAGATTTCGGTGGATCTGTGTTTGTTCTTCTTCATCTGGGGCGAAGCCAGCAACCTGCGTCACACGCCCGAGTTTTTGTGCTTTTTGTTCCACAAGATGAAGGAAGAGTTCCCGGCCGTTCGCCACATGACGCGCGAACCTGGCTTCTTCTTGGACACGGTGATCACGCCCGTGTACAACTTGCTTCGCGCCCAGTTTGCCTCGCGATTCGATCACCAGGACCGACTCAACTACGACGACTTTAACGAGTTTTTCTGGAAGGCGAGCTGCCTCAAGTATGACTACAAGCACGAAGACGTCTCCGACTTTGGCACTTCGCCGGCACCGCCGCGACGGCTTGGTCAGCGAACGCTGAACGGCCAAGGCTCGAGTGGAGCGGGCTACTTCCAGAAGCGCAAGAGCATTGCCGAGGGCATCAGCGAGTCGTCCAAGACGTTCTTGGAGAAGCGCACCTGGCTCACGCCTCTGCGTGCGTTCACGCGCATCTTTGAGTTCCACGTCGTGACGTTCCACCTGTTGATCGCGCTGGCGTTTGCGCAGGAGCAGGAGTTGGACTTTGCTGCGTCGATCCAGTTAATTTCCAGCGCGTGTCTGACACCGTTCGTGCTCTCCGTGGCGCGCGACGGGCTGGACATTGTCGCCGTCTACCACCCGGACACTGCACTGGCTGATCTCAGCCGCCACGTCATGCGCATCATCCTGCACTTGTCATTGACCATGATCACGCTGACGCTCTACTGGTACGCATGGAGCTATGGCGGCCAGTGGTGGCCCACGTACTACGCCACTGCGGTCTTCTTGCACGTGCCAGGCATCGTCAACGCGATTCTCCAGGTGATGCCGGGCGTCAACAACTGGCTGCGAAGGACTGAGTTCAAGCCCGTGGCGTTCGTTCGCGATCTGCTCAACCCGATGAACCGACTGTACGTGGGCGATAACGTGTTGGACCCTGCGTCGGCGAGTATTGGATACCAGATCTTCTGGGTTACCATGCTCTCATGGAAGCTCTTTTTCAGCTACAAGTTTGAGATCTTACCGCTAGTGACGCCGTCATTTTTGCTGTACGCGGACCACATCGAGAACCGAGTGAGCTTGATCACGACCGCGGTGCTCATTTCGCTCGACTGGATCCCGTTCTTCTTCGTCTATTGCGTGGATATCACGATCTGGAACTCGATCTGGATGGCGTTCACGGGCACGTTCGTCGGGTTCTCGTCCCGCATCGGTGAGATCCGCAACTTTGGTCGCGTTCGTGCGGCGTTCAGCCGCGCTGCCGATGCGTTCAATGCCAAGATCATCGCGCAAAGGTCCAAGACGGGCGTGCAGATCGCCGATGCGTTGTCACACTCGGCCTCGTACGGTACGCTGTTCGGCCACGAGGTACTGGACCGCGTGACGGAAGAGAAGAACGTTTCTCTCAACGGCGTTCGTCGCTCCCCGGATGAGACGCCGCTTCTGTCGTTCTCGCGTCGAAAGCAAACCGCTGAAGAGCTCAAGAACCAGCGTCGCCAGAAATGGCTGTCGTTCTCCGTGGCCTGGGACTCGATCGTCGACTCGATGCGCGCCGACGACCTGATCAGCACGCGCGAGAAGGACCAGCTGCACTTCCAGCGCATCGACGGCTACCAGCGAGAGATCTACCTGCCCATGTTCCAGCTTGCCGGCTGCTTCGAGACGTTCACCGCGAACATCCAGGACTTGTACATGCAAGAGACGGATGTGCCCGAGCGAACGCTTCAGGACAAGCTGCTCGAGCTGCTCGGAGACAGCCCGATGGTGGAAGAATCGATCGAGGAGATCTGGGAACTCGCGACCTGGGTGCTTATCAACGTGCTAGGTCCGTGCCACACGAACGACGTTCGCTACATTTGCAGCACGATGAACTCGTGGGCCGCGCGCGGCGTGTTCCGTGCGCTCAATCTCCAGAAGGTGGGCGCGTGTGGCAAGTCTCTGTCCGACGTGCTGTCGCATCTCAAGTCAAACCTCGGGTCATGGAAGTGTAACGCGAAGGTTGTCCCCGTGCGCAAGAGCCCGGCAGACTACTCCTCCTACCAGTTCCAGCAGACGTCCAACACGGGCATGCGCCCGGCGCCGAGTGGATTGACCAAGTCTGCCAGTACGACGGGTCTGTCGTCCTTGGGCGGCACTGTACCGCGTCGAAGCCGTGGATCGGGAGTGGCACGAATCGCGGCGATGAATCACGCGTCCAAGCCAAAGGACAAGAGCAAGGGAACCCACTCGATCTCGACTGCGCACATCACGCAGCTGCGTGACCGCATGCGCAGCTTCCTCAACTTGGCCAAGAGCATGCTGAACCAACTGGACGAGCGCGACCCGCTGTACGCGGAAAGCCGCGGAGTCTCTGACCGACTCACGTGGATCTTGACCCAAGAGCGAGGCTTCATGTGGGACGACGACTACAGTGGCGAACAGATCACGCTGACCGCGTTTGAGCGCCACTCGGCGACCGTGGTGCGCCACCTTCACGGCCTCTTGACCCTCCAGAAGATCGACTCGGAGCCGTTCTCGCACGACGCCAAGCGCCGCTTGCTGTTCTTTGTCAACTCGTTGTTCATGGACATGCCCGTGGCGCCGTTGCTCGAAGAGATGAAGTCGTGGAGTGTGATGACGCCGTTTTACGGGGAAGATGTGCTCTACTCGAAGAGCGATCTGGAGAGCAAGCGCGACGGTCTCGATGTACACACATTGTTGTTTCTGCAGACGCTGTACAAGAAAGACTGGGAAAACTTTTTGGAGCGCGTCAAGCCCAAGAAAAATTTGTGGAAAGACCCGAACACGGCGCAGGAATTGCGCATGTGGGCTTCGCTGCGTGGCCAGACGCTCACGCGTACCGTCCAAGGTATGATGTACTACGAAGCCGCGATCCGACTGCTCGCTGATTTGGAACAGATGGCGCCGGAACGAGTCGACGAGCTGATCAAGACCAAGTTCACGTACGTGGTCGCCTGCCAGATCTACGGCCGCCAGAAGCGCAACAACGACCCCAAGGCTAAGGACATAGAGTTCTTGCTGCATCGCTTCCCTAACTTGCGCGTCGCCTACATTGACGAGATCCGCGTCAACTACCAGAAGGAGCAGTCGTACTTTGCCGTGCTCATCAAGAGCGGCGACGAGATGGGCGCAGTCGAGGAGATCTACCGTGTCCACCTGCCGGGCAACCCCATCATTGGCGAAGGCAAGCCAGAGAACCAGAACGCGGCCGTGATCTTCACGCGTGGCGAGAGTTTGCAAACCATCGACATGAACCAGGACGGGTACATTGAAGAAGCGCTCAAGATGCGCAACATGCTGGAAGAGTTCGACTCGGGTCTGCCCGGCCGGCCGTACACGATCGTTGGGTTGCCGGAGCACATTTTCACGGGCAGCGTGAGTTCGCTGGCCAACTACATGGCGCTCCAGGAGACCTCGTTCGTCACGCTCGGACAGCGCACGCTGGCGCGTCCGTTGCGCATGCGCTTGCACTACGGCCACCCAGATGTGTTCAACAAGCTGTTCTTCATGGCCCGCGGCGGCATCAGCAAAGCCAGCAAAGGTATCAACTTGAGCGAAGACATTTTCGCCGGTTACAACAACTGCCTGCGCGGCGGATCCGTCACGTTCCCCGAGTACATCAAGTGCGGCAAAGGCCGGGATGTCGGCATGCAGCAGATCTACAAGTTTGAGGCCAAGCTGGCGCAAGGCGCGGCCGAGCAGTCGCTGTCGCGCGACGTGTACCGCATCTGCCAGCGCCTCGACTTTTTCAAGCTCTTCTCGTTCTACTACAACCACATTGGCTTCTACCTCTCGACCTCGCTCATCATCTGGACCGTGTACATCTTGCTCTACTGCAACCTGTTCCGCTCGCTGCTCAACCTGGAAGGCGTCGGCGGCCGCGAGCCGGTGATGCTCTCGCGCCTGCAGATGATGCTGGGCTCGGTCGCGTTCTTCACGACCGCACCACTGCTCGCGACCATCTCGGTCGAGCGAGGCTTCAAGGCCGCGATCAAGGAAGTGTTGATGATCGTCGTCACCGGTGGCCCGCTCTACTTCCTCTTCCATATCGGCACCAAATGGTTCTACTTTGGACAGACGATCTTGGCGGGCGGCGCCAAGTACCGCGCGACGGGCCGAGGGTTCGTGACCAAGCACTCGCAGTTTGACGAGCTGTTCCGCTTCTACGCCAGCTCGCACCTGTACGCGGGCGTGGAAGTAGCGGTCGGACTGTCGATTTACTTCATCTTCACCGTCGGCGAGCAGTACTTTGCGATGACGTGGTCTCTCTGGCTGGTGGTCGCGAGTTGGGTACGTTTAGTTCTGTCCGTGGCTAGTGGATGGGTGGACGGTTTGTGCTCACTTGCAGCTGTTGTTTCTTTCACTGTGTAGTCGTTCTCGCCATTCTGGTTCAACCCGCTGGCGTTCGAGTGGTCGGACGTCACGGAAGACGTCCGCGCGTGGCTCAAGTGGATGCGTGGCGACGGCGGCAACCCCGAGCAGTCATGGGAGGCGTGGTTTAAGGAGGAGAACAGCTACTTTCTCAAGCTCAAGCCGTGGGCCAAGGCGTGCGTCACGCTCAAGGGCATGCTGTACGCGTGCGTCGCGATCTCGATCGCGTCCACGGGCGACTCGTACCACTCGCTGCTCAAGATGAGCACGTGGCTGCCGTGGTCGGTCTGCATTGGCGTCGTCGTCGTGTACGCGGTCGCGTCGCTGCTGTTCTTCAACTCGCAGTACGGCGAGTCGGGGCTCGTGCGTGCGCTCAAGGTGCTGCTGACGGTGGCCACGGGCGGCGCCGCGTTGGTCGCCGTGGTGGTCGTCGACGGCATGATGGAGTGTCTGTTCAGCATGTGCTACCTGGGCGCGGCCGTGGGCTGTTGGGCGCTGGTGGTCTTTGGCGCCAACTCGCGCCTCGTGCAGACGCTCTACTTTATCCACGACTCGCTGCTGGGCGTGGTGTACCTGTCGGTCATCCTCGTGCTCTCGGCGCTGTACGTGCCCGGCAAGATCCAGACGTGGCTGCTGTACAACAACGCGCTGAGCCGGGGCGTCGTGATCGAAGACATTTTGCGCGCCAACTCGCGCAACGACGACCGCGAAGACGACCTCTCGCTCCAGCAGATGCGTTCGATCATCATTGAGCAGCAGCGCGTCATCTCGGTGCTCACGACTCACGGCAGCGACAGCGATCTGGGCAACGGCGAAAAAAAGGGCAAAGAAGATTTGGTCCACACGCTAAGCGACAACACGCTCAACGCGCAGCGGAACATCTCCGAGTCGGACATCGCCGCGCTCCAGGACGCGTCGACCAAGCTGCAATACATTGCGCAGCAGGAGGAACGCAAGGCGCCGATCCCGGACGAAGCCCCCGGTCTGTCGCGCATGCGGCGCGCGTTCTCATCGACCGATTTCCAGAAGAATGGACTGCCGCCCTTCTCCATGAGCGCCTTGGGCAATGGTGGGAAGAAAGGGCAGTAAGTCTAGAACGCGACTTAGCTACTCCTTCGGTGCTTGTAGTCTTTTTGATTGCATGATATGCAATCAAAGAATATTATTGTGAAAACTCGTGAACTCGACCCAAGCTTTCGTAGAAAACGCATTTTTCAATTTGCGGAAGGTTAGGTGGGTTTTTTTTACAAGGTTGGGTCCGACGACATGTCACGACAGCTTTGACAGACCATCAAGTAGATAGACCCTATGAGGATCATCCGGGTACACAGAGACCAAGCGACTCGGGCACATGGCTCAGACATCCGACTGCTTGCGCACTTTCTTGCTCAAGTTGGAGAGAAACTTCATGTGCAGCTTCTTGGCGCGGCTCTTGGTCGCCAGTGCCGGGTCGTCACCTCGCGCCGCTTGCAGCGACAGGCGCAAGTTGTCGGCGGTCGTGGGCGAGCAACCCGCCACAGCCAGTTTCTTCTCGATCTCGTCAAAGTTCTTGGTCGCGATAGTGCGAATCTGCCATCACAGGAGCGATGAGCTTTTGTTTCGATAGAACACAGGATGCCGATCGAACAGCGAATCGTACCGCTGTCAAGTCGAGTTCTGGCTGATCCGGAGCAACGTCGGCAAACATACTCTGGCTATCCGAGGCGAAGATTTCTTCAATGCTTTCCTCTGGGGCGATCGACAGGTCGGCAAATAGTCGCTGGATGCCGGGCGAATTCCGCTCAATGAACGGATTTAGGATCCTACCAGCCAAGAACGGGGGAGTGTCAGTGGATGCGAGCCAAAAATTCTATCTATCCTCTGGACGCCACCTACTTGAGATGAGCTTCTTTCTCATTAAACAATACCGAGGTCGCCGTCTTGAACAGCAGTTTGGTGATCAGCACGAGAATTTTTCTCGTCTCTGGCGCTGGCTCCTTGTCCACGAGTTCGTACAGATGCGGCGTCGTGATCGCCGGACACACGAAGCGAAGGAACAAAAAGCCCCCAATCACAGCCTACACACAACAGTCCAGGATGGTCAGCACCAGCTATTGATTGAATCCAGCGAACCCCGATGGAATTGCGTACTCTAGTCAGTGAGGCCGGGTCTTCGACCGCGAGGCCTTCCAAGCTTCCGTCGAAGCGGTTGATGACTTTGGCATTCAGATGCGAGCAGATGTGGAAGTACGACAATGGGATCTGCAACAACAAAACAATCGATTGGCACTCGTCAGATGCACTGTTCATACCGGCACGGGTCTTCATACGGTCAACTCATGTACGTACATTGTGCTTGTTGTTCGAGATCGAGTCGAGCACCATTTGGCAGGCATTCATGAGATTTTCAGCATGCTGCTGGATCAGATCCGGGTCTTCCTCCTCGTGCTAAAACCAATTTGAGTGAGTAAGGATGTGACCAATGCACAGAAAGTGCGATAGGAAGACGAACATCGAGCTTTAGAGTCAGTTCGACATCGGCGAGTTTGAGCTTATAAATTTCTTGGATTGGCTCAGTCAGGATAACCTTGATAAAGTTGGCGCCGACCGACTTGCTGTAGGTGGACACCAATCGGCTCGCGTAGTCGTCTGACCGGAACAGCGTCGCGACATTCATCACGGACGCCACTTCGCTCTCGATCGCCCACTGGATCAGTCGACTCAGGCGGTTGTGGCGGTTGAACACACGTACGAGCGGCAGGAGCAGCGTTGACTAACCCGAAGAAATAAACAGTCGGTCAGTCTGCGTCATTGTTGCCATCGATGCCGTAGGCCTTGAGCGTTGCCCACCTTCTCTTCTCGAGACGCCGTCTGGAGAATAGAACCAACGATGGCCATGTTATCCTCCACGACGAGTAGCCCAAGGTCCCTAGGCAGCCTCTTCCGGTGTCGTAAACTTAGCGCCTGAGCACGAAACATCCCGTCAGATAGGCCCAACTGTGTACTCGTCTGCTCTCAATTAAGCAAACTCACCGGAGAATTAAAGTCGTCAATGGAAAACTCGTGGGCGGAGTGCGTTCGCGCGATTGATGTCGGCGAATGTGATAATCTAAAGTTCCACCAGAAACAATTTTTTTAGTTCAGTCGGCACAACTGAAGACCAGCAACGGACGACGTACTTGTAATCGGTCACGTCGTCGCACGTGGACTGTGAGCGCAGAGATCGCAGCATGTTGGGGTCCATGAGACGCAGCGCATCTCGCTTCTTGTCGGCGCTCACGCCCTGCCGGATCTCCGCGATGATGTCGTCGTTGATGATAAACTGGTCGGCCGTGGACCGCGACACGTTGGACGGCGACGAGAAGTCGCGCATCACTTTTTGGATCGAGTCGAGCATGCCATTGGGCTCGATGAAGCTGCCGTCCGTCTGCAAGTACCACCACACTCGTCAGATAGGAGCACCCTCGCCCACCACGAGTGCACTTGATGATCTACCTCTTCGGATCGTATTGACCGCTCGGTGTCCGACTCGTCTTCGTCGATATCACTCGGGTGGTCGCTGTAGTTGCTGCTCGTGGAACTCACGTGGTCCATCAATTCTACAGTAGGGAACAGAAAAGCGTTAGCCCCACTGAGTGGTGAAACTACAACAAAAACAGATTCCAGAGAAATCGGAACTGTACCTGTCGGGGCGGAGCTGCTCGCACTGTTGATCTGCTTGGTGGAGGCGAGCACGTCGTTCTGGAACGTGAGCTGGAGATACCGCGCGATCTCGGCCAACTCCATCGCCTGCTTCTGCAGGTAGTCAGTCGTGGTTGAGTCGCCACCCAGAGGCGCCGCTGACTGAGACGTCGGTGGAGATGTGATCTCGGGCGTTGGCGGTGGCGCCGGAGTTGATGATGGAGGTGGTGCTGGGGTGGGCGTTGGCGTTGGTGATGACGTTGGCGCAGAGGTGGGTGCAGTTGCCAATGTTGGCGTTGGCTCCAGCGTTTCTTCCTCGGGGATGGGTTCACTGACCGTAACCATCGTCATCAACTCGTCAGCGTCCGACGGCCGCGACACCATCGACGACGTGCGATACGCCACGCTCCGCGTCTCGTCCAGTGCTCTGCGCAGCTCGAAAATTTCCAGCTTTTGCTTCTTGACCATGGCCATCGCGTCGCGCAGCATCTCCGAGATCTCGGCGTCTTGCGCGGGAATTTCCTTGGACGCGTTAGCACCATTGTTGTTGGCGTTGGCGTGGGTATTGGCCGGTGGCGCACGTCGGCCCTGGCGCCGCATCTGCGACTCGTCGAGCGAGAAGCGGTTCGCCATGGCCGGCGACGGCGAGCGCGAGCGTCGGGTCGACCTGTCGAGCGTGGCGGCGTCCTCGCTGACCGCGTGGCTCCGGCCAGAGGTGTGCGAAGAGGGCGACGACGTCGAGCTCGGCGCGCCGGCGGCGCCGCAGCTCTGGATGTCGCGGATCCACTTGGCACGCGCGAGGTCCGAGTCGCAGCGGAAGAGCAGCACGCGGTTGGCGCTGGACGTGAACTTGAAGCACGGCCCGCACTCCTCGGCCGTGGTCTCGGTCTCGCCCGGCTGGTCGTTGTTCTTGAAGATGCGGTCCACGGCCTTGACGGCGCCGCCCACGAGCGGCACGATGCCGCGCGGCAGGTCGGCGAGGTCGTCGTAGTAGAAGAGCACGCCCGCGTAGATGGCGACGTGATAGTCGCCCCAGGGCGACTCGAAGCGCTTGCCCTTCTTCTGGAGACGAGAAAGAGGCGTCTTGCGCTGCAGCTCCACGCCTCGTAAGAGCAACTCGGGACACTTGAGCGCGTTCACGCTGGGGCTCGACATGGACGCGGCCAACGCATTCGGGTGGGACTGGATCTGTTGGAGCAGTTGGTGCGACGCCAACGCGTTGGCGCTGCCGCCGCCGCCGCGCGTGAGGTGGTGGAAGCTGCGGCTGCTCATTCTCGCGTGCGGGTGTGTGTGTGTGCACACTCGCTTCACCGACCGACGGACGCCGCGTCTGAGCGGACGGACCCGGCCTTCGCTCTTTCCCTTCCCAGTGACCAGCTGGAGAGTGTGGCCTAACGGGCAAGCTCGGCAGAGGGTGTCGGAGTGATGGTTGCGATAAACTGCCCCCAAAGAGAACCAGGTGGAGAGGTTAAATATTTTAGACAAAAAAAGGTGGATTTGGTGATGTCTTGAAGGATTTGGAATGCCTTGTTTTGCGATTTGTATCGTTGACGAATCACGAATATACCTTGTTCTGTATTTTGGATGGCCTGATTGCCTATCGATGTATGTATCCACCCAACGAGAGAACTCTCGTCGTCAAGGCGTCGTATTCGCACTGGCCTCACCAGCACTGACATCTCTTCGTCTTGGAAGGTGTCGGAAGTGCTGGCTGCGAGAGGCTGTTGGACACAGAGCGTCTCGACTAACGAAGTCTCCCGCCAAGTTGACGGTTGACGAGTCAACTGTAAATGATCGGTTCTAGTAGATGGGCGTCATGGTGAGCTTGTGTAAATGGCGTGAACAGTGAGTGAGCTTAGTTGCTGTTGGGGAACATTCAGCGCCATTTTCGTTGAGGGTCAGTGCTGAATAGCTGATCCACAATGCTGATAACGTAACCTTGTCCACCGTAGCACAACTTCTGCCCTGTTGTCAGATTAGTTCCATTCACCCACCAGCTTTTGCAAAACCAACTCACAACACAGCAACTCAAATGATAAATGCTTACGTTGCGAATCAGCAACACGCGATGGCCTTGGACTCGAGAGTTATGTTTCCTCTCTTCGGTTTCGGTACTGCACAGCAGAAAAGCGTGTTTCAACCCTATCCCTCATCGCAGTCCGATTCCCGTCCCCTGCGGCCATTCATTTTCGCTATGAAACGGGTTGTGATGTTCTGGAAGCGATTTAGACAGGGTCTGAACCCGCTTCCAGGTGGGGGCCGCGATCCAAACCCGGCCCGCGAGGGGTGCTTTTGTGGACTCCAGGCCTTGATCGCCTCCAAACCATTCGACGTTTTCGCACCGCTAATAGCTCGAAGTCGATCAATATGGTGCGTTGAAGCCGCGCGCGGCGGGGTAGATTCCACGCCATCTCACAGGAAACGACAGAATCGCGCGGTCGAAATTTGGCGGCGGAATCGCGCTGGAAGCGCGCAATTAGCCTCAATCCCGACGCCGCGCGATCCTCGCCAGTTTTCAAAGATACGAGCGCGGTCGCTGCTCACGTGGGCGGTTGGGATCGCTCCAGCTGCAAAATCGATGCAATTCAGCCTATCGGTACTCATGAATGGAGTCGTTTGGATTCACCTCTGTGTAGGCTAACCGCAGCAAGAACATCTTTGCGTACCTGGACTCGGACGACGAGGACGTCCCGAAGACGGCCCCGAAGAAGGCTGAGCCTGCCCCGGGCGCCGCTGTGCCGCTCAACAAGGGCCCGAACGCCGGCAACAAGAAGACCCCGAAGAAGTCGGCGGTCGTTGTCGAGGGTGACAAGAAGTGAGTGGGCGAAAGCTTCCGATGGAACAGTGACAGATCGCACGCAAAAAGGAGGAGGCTGACTCGGCCATTGCTGCTTTGCTCGTGACATCAGGGAGAAGACCACTCCGCGTGAGCCGCGTGAGGGTGGCCGTGGCTCCGCGCGTGGCGGCCGTGGCGGCGCCCGCGGTGGCCGTGGTGGTGCTCGTGACTTTGAGCGCCGCAGTGGCACGGGCCGTGGCCGTGAAACCAGCAAGCAGGGCGGTGGTGCCCGCAACTGGGGCAACAACACCGACAAGTCGGAGCTGTGAGTTGGTTGTTCGATATCTCTCGATCGACCGCACGGCCAGTGCTGACTCGGTAAATTTGCTTGATGATAGTGTCGCCGAGGCCGAGGTCCAGGAGGGCAAGCCTGAGGGCGAGGACGGCGAGGCTGTCGCCGACGAGGCCCCTGTGGAGGAGGAAGAGGAGGAGATCCAGCTCTCCCTCGACGAGTACCTCGCCAAGAAGAAGGAGTCGCGTGTCGGCGAGCTCTTCGCCGAGAAGGAGGTGCGTCAGGTGACGGATGACTTCTCGTCGGCTGTCCAGATCACCAAGGACGGCAAGACCCCGGACTTCATCGAGTCGCAGTTCGAGAAGGTCTTCACCAAGAAGACCTCGGGCCGCAAGAAGCAGGTCATCACCGACCTCGGCTTCTCGACTGCTGCCCCGGAGCGTCGTCCGTTCCGCGAGGACCGCGAAGGAGGCCGCGAAGGTGGCCGTGGTGGCCGCGGTGGCGACCGCGCCGAGCGTGGCGACCGTGCCGAGCGTGGCGACCGTGCCGAGCGTGGTGGCCGTGGCGGCGAGCGTGGCCGTGGTGCCCCCCGTGGCGGCCGCGCCACCCGTGGCCGTGGCTCAGCTGCGCCCAACGTCGCCGACATGAGCGCTTTCCCAAGCCTCTAAGCGACTCAACTATCGTTGCGGCAGTTGCCAGTAGATGGCCCCAGTGGCGCGCTGGCGGCTCATCCCGAAGAAGTCCGCGAAGCTTCCTCGTACGTATAGATAGGGACCGCTCGTGTTGAGAAGCACGAGCGGAAATGTTAGAGAAGACTTTTTTGTAGCATCGACTTGGGTCATACCATTGGTATTGCCTATTATTCAATGCAGACTCAGTTGTGCGACGAAGTCTTCTTTAACAGAAATCACAAGCGGTTGGCCAAAAACTCCTCGTGCGTCGCATTGCTTCCGTTCATCATATCCTGAGTCTATCTGTCTTCTCGTCTACAGAGAAGGTGCCTCCACTTTTTCGATCCGGAAGGTTCCGCAAGGCTGCAGCACTCCTCTTTGGAATTGGCCCGAGCACAGCTCTTCCACGTTTGGTGTCGCACTGGGCTCGTTGTCCTCGTCGTCCTCGTCGTCGCCTGCCTCCGCGGATCCTCTTGAAAACAAGCCGTCACCAGAGGGCACACCATCCACCCAGACCCCGATGTAACGCATTCCACCAGGTGCCGCCCACATCCCGAACCCATTGATGCAGTCATCCGTCCAGTTGCCTTCAAATGTCTCTCCGGTTGCCAATACCAAGACACCATAGCCGTGCTTGGTGTCGTTGGCGTACATGCCAGTGAATGTCGAGCCGCACGAGTACGTCTTGACAGCCTGGCCGTGGATTTCTCCATTTCTCCAGCTCCCACGGAGCGTGCCACCGGCGGCGTGCGTGAAGATGCCCTTCCCGTGCATGAGCCCACAGGACCAAGTGCCTTCGTGCCGATCGCCGTTCACCCACGTGTATGTACCGTAACCACTGCGCTCGTCGCTGGCAAAGGTTCCTTCGTACACGTCTCCCGAAGAAAAGATTTTCGTGCCCCAGCCGTGGATGACATTTTTCTTCCACTCAGCTTCGATGTATTCACCCGACGAAAAGAACTTTTTGCCCTGGCCGTGCATCAAGCCCCTTTTCCAGTCCCCTGCACAGAAACAACTTCAGTATCAAGGCATCATGACGATACATCAACCGCCCACCATACCTTCATATCGATCCCCATTTCTCCACGAAAACGAACCGAAGCCGTGCATCTGTGCGCTCCACAATGAGCCTTGACCATTTTGAAGGATCGAAATAAGCACCCATCCTCTTACCTTTCCAAGTTTGAATTGGCCCACGTATTTGTCCCCGTTTGCCCACACATAGGTGCCCATGCCGTGGCGATGGCCTTTGTGGTACATGCCTTCGTGGCGGTCGCCCGAGCCAGCAAAGACCTGGCTACCATAGCTACGAATCCGCACGACAGAGCACACACCGGAGACACCGCACGCAGTGGGTTGAGCAATCTTTCCACCCCTCAGATTCACTGAGTCGTTCAAAAAGCAGTCTCACCCGTGCAGCACTCCGTGGATCCAGTCGCCTTCGTACCGGTGGCCCACGCGCGTCTGGTAGATGCCGTATCCGTGGCGCTTCTTCTCGTCGTCGATCTGTCCTTCGTATCGTCCACTGTCGGCGTATGTGATGAGCACCTCGCCCGTGCGGCGCTGCCGCGTGCGCATCGAAACAATCTGCAACGCCGGCGGGCGCTCGCTTTGACTCGGCGGATGGTTGTTCTTGCTCGCTCCATCGTCACTGGCGACGGAACTCTTGCGGCTGGATAGCGGCGGTGATGGCTCGCTTTTCTTGATCTCCGGCGTCGGCGCGAACGCTTCGTGCTTCCGTCGGCGCGCTTTGATCCCCATGGCTGTTCAGGCGGTCGCTTCCCCCAAGATTCTTTGAGTCGGCTGACGAGGAGCTCCGCTGTCGTCACACCTGGAAGTCACTTTTGTGGGGAACACCATCACTCACTTCAGAATTTGCCTCCTAACCGAAACTAAATCTGAAACTGGTGTGGCTGGTTACGAACCAAGAGTTCATGCCGCATCCTGCCCGGTAGGCGCGTTCGTTCTCGAAGCGACACCGAACATTGTGCTCTCCACTACATCGCACTTTACGAGCCAATACACCGACCATGGCGTCTACGGGGGTGTTTACTGCCGTGCGCCTGTACTTCGCGCTGCTATGGCTGCGCTTCTGCTGCATGCTCGTGAACCTCCTGCGCGTGAATGGGCTCCAGCCCGTGAGCCAGTTCTTCCACAAAGTCGTCATCATCGGCGACGACTTCGCCGCCGGCCTGGGCGACTACGTCACCATGGGCAACAGCGCCGGGCTCGCGCAGTATCTGAAGCAGGCTATCGCGCACAGTGACAAGGTGAGCGGATGCCTCCACATACTATTATACCAGTGAGCGCATCCTGACGAATGACTCCCTGTTGCAGGTGCGACACAACTGGGAGATCATCAACGCCGGCGTCCCAGGTAGTCGCTCTGGCGACTGGTTGATGAACGCAAAGGTGAGTGAACGAACTGAACGCTAATGGAGCGAGAAGGAATGGAAGTTGAGTGAAGGTTGTCGTGCCGCGGTAGTACTACGACAAGGTGTTCAAGCACTCGAGCACGCGAGACGCCGAGATCGTCATCATCCTGCTCGGCTCCAACGAGCTCCGGTGCGTGGATTGCATTGAGATTGGACCGCGCACGAGTACGTAGTGGTCGCTCACGAGATTTTGATCTCGCAGGCTTGATCTGTCAGGCAAATACAATGAGATCTTCAAGAATCTGACAGCGCTCTGCGACACACTCCGCAAGAAGGGTAAGCAGGTGTGCGTGGCGACCGTGGCAAGTCCCTCGCCACTACAGCAGGAGGCGGAGCTTCTCCCGCTCAACTCGATGCTCGAAGAGTTCTGCAAGAGGTAAGGAGGAGCTTTTCGCCCTGGATAGCGGGCGATGGAGCTGAGCACGATGTGGGTGGTATGATTCGCAGCACGAAAGGCGAAGAATCGGAAGTGATCCTGGGTCCGCGTCTCGACTCGTTTGGATACCGTCGCGAAAACGCGCTGGCATTTGACCAGTACCACTTCAACTCCAGCGTACGTCCACACAACCAACCGGTTGCTGATCACTTCAGAACAACGACCACTGACTCATCGCTGTTGGCTCTGCAGTCGTACAAGCTTCTCGCTCGCAACTGTGCCGATTTCCTCGTCCCTATGCTGACTGCGATCGAGTGGAAGACGTGGAAGAATGAGCTCCACAAAGTCACGTACGACAAGTCTCTGTACGACTAAACGAGCGAATTGTCACCGGAAGAACACGCCACACGTCGACTCTGCCACTCGATCTGCTGCACTTCGCTCGCGCCGAAAAAGTCACAAAGACAGATACAGATAGGCTGATACTCCCATTGTATAATCAATCACCGCCTTCGCCTGACATGTCGTTGCAGCATCCGCCCACCACTCCGAATTTTTTCTCCGTCGATCTGATCATACACGGATTTATGACTTCGAGTGTGAGGGAGCGTGCATTCGCAACACCGACTTCAAGTAACGGGTCGTAAACGCCTTCCATGAACGTTTCTCTCTACGCCGTGGACTCTTCAGGTGCGCTTTCTCCGTCGCGTTTGGGTTTGCCCGCCCAGTACTCTTCCATCTGGCGATCAAGCTGCGCCTGCTTCGGGTCTGGACCCTTTCCACCTTCGTGCCAGTAGCTGTCCATGTCCATATCCAAATCTTCACCCGTGACGGGCTTTTTCTTGTCGCCATTGGGCTTTGGCCCCTTCTTCTTTGGCTTGAGCGCGGCAGCACCGATGGGCTTGTTCTTCTTGCCGCCGTTGGCCGCGGGTGGTGGTGCTGGCAGGCCCTTGCGGCGCTTGTTTACTGCCTCCTGGCGCTTGGACTTGCTCGCCTGGGTCACTTGCTCCATCTTCTGCTTCTGTTGCTGCTTCAGCTGCTGCTGCGCCTTCTGCGCCTGCTTCGCATTTTTCTTCACCGCGATCGGCGCCTTGTTCTGACCGGGCTTCTTCACCTTCATGACAACTTTCTTCTTGCTTGCTGGCGGCTGGTGCTCCACAACGGCCTGCTTTTGCAGCGTCGAGAACCGCGCCGAGAGCGGCACGCCCGAGATCCCAACGGGCGCGCCATGCTGCTTGGGAGTGTTCTCCTTCTGCGGCTTCTTCTTGGCGACGTTCCGCAGCGGCTGCTGGTTGTTCACGCGGCGCTGGTTCTTGACAGACGCGCGGCCGCCGTTAGTGTTGCGTGAGGTGCTGACTCCTTGGTGGCGCTGCATCGTGCCGTGGATTCTTGGTAGCTTCGGCGTGGGTTGGTTGTTTTGGAGCTCTCCACCACAGGGGGAAAACGACCAAAGAAAGAAAAAATATCGAAAGAAGCCAACCGAAATATTGGGAATCTATTCATGTTGCACGAATGTCGTCCAAACAATTTGAAAAACTGCCCGATTGTGAGTTTGTTGCAAAACAAGGTAGCAAATACTCCGCAGACCAGGAAAGTGACCCTATCTAGGAAACCTACATCAGGCAAACGGGAGGGAAACGACATGCTCGCGGCGTCGCGCATTAGCAGCAGCGGCGGCGCACCCCACGCAGGTTTAACCGCCACCGCCCACGCCAACGCTGACGAGCTAGAAGACACGCTTCGCGAGCGGATTCTCCACTATCTAGCGCTCTATGTCCACGACAACGCGACGTTTCTCGCCGAGCGGCTCGTTGCACATGTGGGTGTCTCCCTCCCTGACCGCGCATTTTGTTGTTGGCTCGTTAGTGGATGCTGTTGCTGATGGAGACTGATGAGGTGTAGAATTGTTCCGAGACGAATGTGCACTTGTTGGCGACCTGCTATTATCGCAGTGGCAGAGTGGGCCGAGCGGTCGCGGTTTTGGAAGGAGCGCGAAGTCCGGAGAACCGTTATCTCTTGGCGGTCTGCTGCTTCCAGAAAAACAAGCTCGTGGAGGCCGAGAACGCTCTGCTGGGCGGAGAGTTTGTGCGCTCTGCAGGAGATGTGAGCTCGAACGAGGACATTACGAATGGTGCCGCGGGACTGTATCTGCTGGGTCGGATATGCAGGAGAGCGAATCGCCGTGAGCAGGCGATCGACTGCTTTGTTCGAGCGTACGTTATAAGATACCTTGGCACTGTCGCTGGGGTAGAACAAGGACTAATTGATTCGATCGGATGTGTGTACAGGTTGGAGGCCGACCCGACTATTTGGTCTGCCTACGAAGAGCTCTGTGATCTCGGCGCAAACATGGATGCTGCTCGATTTTTTGGAACGGCTACTTGTTTTGATCATGGTCCGTCAGAGTAAGGGTTGTACTGTCTGTTGTCATTGTTGATCAAGAACACCTCCTTGTTGTAGAGTCATCAGAGGAGAATATGGCTCGTCAGAGCGAAGACGCCACTGTGGGAAATGCCGCGAACCTCCCACATGACGAGCCGTACATTGTCGACGATGCCTTTCGTACTCCACAGACCCGTACTTCAGAAACGCTAGCAACCCCACAAGAGGAATCGCGGTTGTCCTCGGCATACAGAGCATCTGCCACACCTCTCTACCAAACGCCGAACGTCGCACTCAACACTCCTGGGCCATCTTTCAGTGGCCCCCAGGGTGTTGTGAAGAAGCCTCGAATGGGCGGAGCATTCAACGCACCCCCGAATCCACGCCAGAGAAAGACGTACCGGCGACCTTTGGTCGAGACGGACGAGAAGCAGCGACGCAACGCTCGGCTTTCGTTTTCGTCTGCAGTGTCTGAAGATTCTCCGGTGGTACGTTCACGATTTCATGCTAAGCGGACATGCAGGCACTGATAGGAGGGTGGCATTTTGCAGGATTTCTTGAAGACTGCGCCTGGTGGTACTCCTGTAGCAGGCAGGCTTTTCCAAGGAAACAACTCTCCTCCCGCCAGTCCGTCACGAAAGCTCCAGAGAGCTCATCAAGGGCATGAGGTGAGACAGGGCCATTGGCTTCACACAATTTGTTGTTTACTGAAACATATACTCGTTTCCAATGTGCAGATTCTACTTCAACTACTGAGCTCGTTCGGAGTTATTTACCAGAAAATCAGCATCTACATGTGTCGTGAGGCACTTGACATGCTTGAGCATCTCCCAGCTCAGCAGCAATCTTCTGGATGGGCTCAGCACCAGATTGGTCGAGCTAACTTCGAGCTTGCCGACTACAACCAGGTCAGCTTGCTGCTCGCACGATTTACTCAACATAGCATGTCCTGATGTGTTTCCTCTGCAGGCCCAAGATGTATTTCGAGCTATGTATCGCAAGGAGCCTCATCGAATGGCCGGCCTGGACGTGTACTCGACAACTCTATGGCATTTGAAGAAGGAGGTGGAGCTCTCATATCTGGCTCAACAAGTCACCGAGTGCGACAAGCTGTCACCAGAAGCGTGGTGCGTCGCAGGCAACTGCTTTAGTCTCCAGAAGGAGCACGACACTGCGCTCTCATTTTTCCAGCGGGCGATTCAATTGGATCCATATTTCACGTATGCCTACACCCTCTCTGGACACGAGTATGTCGCCAACGAAGATTTCGAGAAGGCCATCAACTGCTATCGCCACGCCATTAGAGTTGACCCGCGCCATTACAATGCGTGGTATGGGTTGGGCACGATCTACTACCGCCAGGAGAGATTTGAGTTCGCCGAGTACCATTTCCGACGAGCGCTCGACATCAATCCGCGGAGCTCGATGCTTCACTGCTTCCTTGGCATGGTTCTTCATTCCACACGCCAGTTCGACGAAGCTCTCAGCTGTTTCGCCGTGGCAGCGGACTTGCAGCCGCTGAACCCGCAGGCTCGTTTCCAGCGAGCGAACGTGCTGGTCACGCTGCACCACTTGGATGAGGTACGCGCTTCATGGCGGGTCGAGCAGACTGCTCAGCCTCTGACGTGTGTTATTCTTTGTAGGCACTGGAAGAGCTCAAGGTTGTTCGCAACTTTGCTCCTCGGGAGTCCTCGGTCCATTTCTTGATGGGCAAGGTCGCCAAGAAGCTCGGCCGCTTGGACGAAGCCATGAAGTGCTTCACGACCGCGCTGTACTTCCACCCAAAGGACAATAACATTATCAAGTCGGCCATCGATAAGATCAACGAACCCGATTTGGAAGAAGACGATCGGCTGTAAGCTCCAACCCAAGCAATTACTACTATGAAGCAGCGGGAGAAAAGCCCTGGTGTGGTTCTTGTTGTGTAGCCATCCATTCCCGTTGAGATCTGGTTCGTCTTGCCTTCATATTGATAAACGTGCAGTATAATGAGTCCGCCCAGAAAAAAAACCTGATTGTGGCTCTCCATGAAACGAAGTTTGGACGCAACGGATAATTTTTTCGATAAACATGATTCGATTATCTGGTCTATTTTCGAATCATTACGATCGGTTCTGACAGGTCCGCACCTCTCAATCTTGACATTTGTATGGTCCTTTTCTCGAGGGAGTTGTCTATTCCTTGAAGCCGCAAGCAGGATCTAACGTTATCCATGGCGTTTTTTTGGTGGGGTGTTGGTTTTCCACCTCGTCCTGCGACGCATCAAGAGCCACACCACCAGCGGCTCCTCTCTTTTTCGGATCTCTCGGTGGACAGCGACAGCGACGACGACATGGCGACTGCTGGATCCCCCATGGAGGCACTGCCCTTCGACCCGGACTCGCCCGAGACCGCGCTCTACAAGTGGATCGGCCTGAGCATTGTCATCGGCTCGGCCGTGCTCTCCAATCTCGGCGTCAACGTGCAGAAGCTCTCCCACGTTCGCGTACGTTGAGCGATTCGTTGGATTTGTTTGATGTGTTAAGTTGGATGGCATCTCTATGCTGGAATAAAGGGTTGACGAGCGGTGGATGTGGTTGTGGCTGTGGCTGTGTAGGAGGAAGAGCTCCCGACGTTCCAGCGGCGCGTGTACTACACGCGGCCAGTGTGGATCATCGGCATGGTCCTCATCGTACTCGGCGCGATTGGCGACTTTGAGGCGCTCGGGTGGGTTGGTTTCCCTTCTCCGCTGCGGCTGTGGGCAACCAACGAATCTTACGCTGTGTGTGAATGGACAGCTTTGCGCCGCAGGCGCTGGTGGCGTCCGTGGGCGGCGGCTGCACCGTGCTGGCGAATGTGTTTTTCGCGCACCTATGGCTCGGACAGAACCTGACGCTCACCGACGTGACCGGCACGCTGCTCATCATCATCGGCGTCGTGCTGAGCACCGTCGTGAACGAGCCAGACGACAAGATGTCGCTCGCGGAGCTCGAGCGCCAGTTCTGGCAGCCGGGCTTCCTCGTGTATCTCGGTATTATGGTGCGTTTTTTGTTGTTGCTCTGGTCGTCTCTTCCTCCTTTATAGATCAATGATGGACTGACGACATTCGCTGTGGGGTTTCGTTGGGTGCGAACAGATGGGAATTCTTGGGATCATGTTTGGCGAAATCCAGGCGATTTCACGGCTTCCGAAGCGGACGAATGAAGACAAGCACCGTCTCTTGCCGTTCTTTTACGCGACGGCGTCCGGGATCTTTGGCTCATTCTCGGTTCTATTAGCGAAATGCGCGTCGATCTTGCTCATTCTGACCATGGGCGGCGACAACCAATTTGTGTACTTCACGACGTATCTCTTTGTGGGCGGAATGATCTCCACGCTGGTGCTTCAAACCGACCTGCTGAACCGCGCGATCATGGTCGGCGACACGGTCAGCGTGTTTCCCATGTTTCAGTGCTTTTGGATCGGCGTACGTTGAGCTCGGAACGGCTACAGATGCGGTGGCGTGGCTGACGGTTTGTTATTTCTCTGTGTTTCGACAGTCGAGCGTGATTGGCGGCGTCGTCTATTACGAAAAGTACACTCGCTTCACGGTTTTCGAGTGGGTTGTTCTCCCCGTCGCTCTCTTGCGTGAGTCCTCCATCTAGCCTCCATAACTCCCAACAGTCCGTGCTGACTCGAAAGTGACGCTGGTCTGTATGTACTGCAGTCATTATCTGGGGCATCTACTTGCTCTCCAAACACGGCGAAGACGACATCGCGCATCTCGTGAGCGCAGGTCCGAACGGCACCGTCTCGCCCGCACTATCGCGCAAGAGCTCGCACATCACAAGCGGCCACTTTGGCGCGCTCATGCCCCTGTCTCCCACGCACCGAGCGTCTCTTCTCTTTTCCAATGGCAAAGTGTTCGAAAACGGCAAAGATGACGACGGCAACGGCCTCCCGTCCGAGAAGACGGCACTGATTGACGACGACGCGGACCATTACCAGCGGATAGTCGTATAGACGAATTTCGACGGAGTATTCTCAAGACTGAGCCAGTCAGGCAGGCAATCCATTGAATAAAGTGTGTTTTCAAGAGTAGTAGTTCACAAGAATTGCTGTCTTCAGTTTTGTTCGTCCATGATGCCTTGCTCCGTGATGGAGTAGACCGCCTCGGACTCGGGCAAGATGGGCGAGTCCACCACCTTCATCACTCGATTCTCCCCACGACCCTTTCGGAGGCGCAGTCTATGCAACACACACACACGAGGGTTAGATTTCCTTCTCGGCGAATGAATGTCGCCCACAGTCAAGTTACAAACCGAGTAACAGAGGCGTGCGCCATGATGTTGCCGCCGATGGGCTGCAGAGGATCCTTGGCGAACATGCCCGAGTCGGGGTTGGCCGTCATCTAACGAGATTTCCCACCCAACGACTCAGTGGTTAGTGGATAGATACACTTCCATGATGTGCGACCAATCCATTCACCTGGTTCGTGATCACGACAGCGACGCCAAACTCATCCGCCATACGCGTCAGCGCGCGCAAAAACTTGGCGAGCTCCTGCTGCCGCGCGGCGAGTTCTCCGCGGCCCGAGTAGTCGGTTCGGAAGAGTGCGGTCGCGCTGTCCACGACCACCAGTGCGAAGCGCGACTCCGCCATCATCGCCGACGCCTGCACGAGCAGCTGCATCTGGTGCTCCGAGTTGTACGCGCGCGCGAACGCGACGTTGTCGAGCACGCTCGCGCCGTCGAGGCCGTACCGCTCGGCGATGGCCACGAGCCGCTGCGGACGGAACGTGCCTTCCGTGTCGATGAAAAGCGCTTTTCCTTCGCCCCCACCGCGGTCCACGGGGAGCTGGCAGGTGACGCAGATCTGGTGGCACAGCTGGGTCTTGCCCGTGCGGAACTCGCCGAAGATCTCGGTGATGGAGCCCGTCTCGAAGCCGCCTACGCGATCGAGAGTCCAGCTTCAGCCATACTGGACCGTCCGGCCAGAGGAACGAAAAGGCGAGAGGAGATAGGAATAGTACCTTTCAGTAGCTCATCGACAGCGTTGGATCCGGTGCTCAACGTGATGAGGTCCTTGCGACTTTCCAACACATCAGCAGCCTGCAAACAACCCAATCGCAGTCAGACCACCAATGTAGCATCGCCAACGTGATCCAACGCACCGTTGTGAAGCCAACATTGACCATCTCGCGCGCGGCTTTGAGCATCTTGTCGGCCTTGACTTCGCTGATGCCTTTGATCGCGATAAGGTGGCGCCTCGTCGCCATCGCCACCTACACAATTCCCACCCAACCCGTCAGACCACAGCGTCAACACCAGCGCGTGGAGCGAGATAAAAAAACGTACTGCGTCCACCGTATGCATGCCAGCTTCCTTGAGCTTGTTGATGTCGGTCGTGTTGACCCCCGACTGCTCTAGCTCGTTGATCAGGCGCGGGCCTTGCTGCACGACATGGTGACAATGAGACGGTTAGACGGCCATTGCGGCGGCTGTAGCGCCGTTAGAACCTACGAATTCGTGCGCTTCCTGCGCGCCCGCTTCCTCCTCGGCGTACTCGTCCTGGAACTGCGCTCGCTGCATCGTGGCGTCCAGTGGAAGTGGATGAAATCGAGGCGAAAGCGGCGAGTTACTACGGGACGTCGATCGGCTTCTGCCGCCTTTCCGGGTTCAAACCAACTCTGGCAACGCGCCAAAACTAAAGACCAGTGAACTCATCACCGTAACATACGCCAATTTAACGTTTGATTGAATTAGCTCCCGCTAAGTAAACTGTAAGAGTGTATGTCAGTTCACGTAGAAAGGTCAGATCTGAGATTTTAAAAAGATGAAGTGACGGATCTACAGTTCCGTCGCGACCTTGATGTCGCTCGGTGGCGAGATCGCACTGGACGTGCGCCGCCGCGGTGTGGCGGCGCTCAGATAGGACGCGTGCGAGAGAAAGGACGAGCCCGAGAGCCCCGAGTCGAGCGCGCGGTGGCTCATGCCACTCGAGTCGGTCGAGAGGCTGTGCTGCGCTTGGAGCTGCTCGCGCGCGTGCTCTAGCACGTAGCTCGTGTACGCCTGCAATGCCCGTGCGTCAGCAAACCACAACTTTCATAGCTGACAGGGGAGGGATACATGAAAGCTCACATGAGTGGCAATGAGATGGGCCCGGTGATGGCTAGGGTCTGGCGGGATGGAAACGGCTGTACGGCCACCAGGCTCGGCTGCGGACGGACAGTGCAACCGCCCGCCTGTCGTGAGCGGAGAGGAAGACGACAGATCCGCACTCTTCTTCGAAACTAGCGCGGAATTGTGGTGGCCAGCGTCGATGAGCAGGTCGCTAGTCTCGATCTTGGCTGCTGGGCGGTGTATCCGACAGCTTCGCGTGGCCTTTTTCAATAGAGCGAGCGCCCCGCGCGTGTGGCGCTTCTTGACGCTGAGAATCGTGGCGACCACGAGGCCCATGGAGGAAACCACAAACGTCCGCAGCATGCAGTACAAAAAGAGCGTCTTCTTGGCGTAGCGCGCGGCGCTGCTCGCGTCGGACGCGCTCTCCAGGATCGACTGGTTCAGACTCGTGAGCAGGCTGATGCCGAAGAGCAGCACCACGTACAACGAGACGACCATGAGGCGGATCATCATGGAGCGGAAGATCCGCGCGCGCGACGGGTCGTCGACCGTACGGTACGCTTTCCAGAGTGACCACAGCAGCGCCGGTGTGAGGCCCGCGCAGATCGCCACGCCGAGCGCCATGAACGAGAGATGGAGCACTAGGCGGTCTGGCCCCGACCGGATCCAGCACATATCGTCGTCTGAGGAGACGTAGCCCTGGCCGACGGCCATGCACGCCACCACCGTCAGCGTTGGGATTCCAACGACGATCAGGTAGAACGACCGTGTGGCCTGCGCGATCGTTGAGAGCGCGACGCGACGAACCACGAGCTGTACCGGCGAGTCGGAAGTAGATTCGGTCAGATGATGCTTATGTGAGACTTTTGGTCTTTATCGCGATGAAGCGGACGCACCAGATACAGCGCGACGACGACGTAGATGGCGTTGAGCATGAGCGTGATGAGCGTCCAGTGCATGACCGCGGCCTGCGCCTGGCACACGGCGCGCTGGATGGCTGTCTCGGACTTCAAGTGCGCGCTGCCATCCACGACGCCGATCAGCATCGACAGATGGCACACGACAAGCGAGCCGCTAAATCCAAAATGGGCACCACAGTTAGCTGCTGTATGCAGAAGAAGACAACAAGGGAAAGAGAGAGAGGGAGAGCGGCGTAGCTTGTCCACACGCACAGTCCGAGGATGAATGTGTTTTCTGGGAACTTGAGCGGCTTGCCGCGCTGTGTGCGCAGCCGGCTGATGAGCGCGACGACGCAGGTCGCGACCGATACGAAGCCCATGATCCGCGCCGGCACGCGCCGCTGGTCGTGGCAGCGAACGCGCTGCTCGAACACAAACGCCGCCGAGTCCGCCATGTTGACGGGAGCTGAAGTGTGAGACCGCGCGCGCAGCTCTGGGCGTGAGGTTTCCTCCTCGCTTCGAGACAGCCATTATTAGATTGACGAACGAAATACTTGGCAGTAGAATTGGAGGGGGGGAAATGCATTCTGTATGATATGTGGAATCTGATGAAAGTGAGCCTGCTGCTGGCTACTCGGTGATCGCAGCCGACAGACCAGCGATCACACTCGAGACGGCGGCCGCTGCGGTGGTCACGGCCGCGCTGGTCGTCGCGGTGGCGATGGTCGAGGACGGGGCCGACGGCACCGTGGTCATCATCGCCGTAGCCGGGGCGGTGGTCGTCGCTGTCGTCGCGGTCGCGGTCGCGGTCCAGTTGAGCCCCTGGCCGGCGCGCTGCGCGACCGTCGTGTTGTCGGCGTCGATTGAGAGGCAGTGCGTGATCGCGTACAGCAGTCGCTCCTTGGTCACCTCTCGGCTCGAGTAGTTGGGCAGGTCGATCGAGAAGAAGCACGTGTGCGCGATCGGCAGGTACGCGTCCGGGCGGCCGGCGGCCTTGGGCAGCCCTGAGATCTTGAAGTCTTGCGTGAAGTCAGCGGCGTGCGTGGGCAGCCGCGACCTTCCCCACACGAACCGCAAAAACGACGACTTTTGCTCGTCCGTAAACTCGCCCAGCACGTCCCAAAAGTGCGCAATGTGCGGGTCGCCGGATTGGCAGCCGTCGCCGTAGATGGTGCGCCGGCGCAGCAACTCCACGTCCACGGTCGGCTTGCCGCACACGAGCGTCGCAAACTCGAGCCATGTGAACAGAGCGATCGTCGGCGCCGGCAGAATCGTGGCGACGCCACGAAGCACATCCTCACAGACGGGCGTAAACTCGCTGAGACGGTACGTGTGCACGACCCGAGCATAGTCGTCCTTGTCCTCCCAGAGCACGCGCACGTGCCGACCACCGGGCACCACGTCCACGGGCTGGCGTGCGCTAGACGAGACCGCGAACTGGGCGTCGATGATCTCGTCGAACATGCTCTCGGTGATGCCGTGGGTCGAGATGTTGTCGATGGCGTCCACGACCTGGAAGCAGCCGTGGTGGATCGACTCGACGTCACGGCGCGACACGGCCTGTCCGACCAGCGTCTTCCAGAACACGGCGGGCAGATTCAGGTCGAGCGGCGTCTTGGTGCGGATTGCGATGCCGATGAGCTTGCCCAGAAACTCGGCCATGTGGACGAGGCGCGCGTTGCCGCGCAAGTGGACGTTGGGCACAAACTTGTCGCGGTTGTCCCCCACGGCGGCCAGCGCGTTCGGGCACGGGTGGAGCAGCGGCAGCACGCTGCTCTGGAGCTCCGAGCTGATCTGCGCGAGGCACTCGCGGTACAAGCCGCCGAAATCGTCGCCAAACTCGCCCACAAACTGGCACTTGAACGCGCGGTCGGCGCCGCGCAGCAGCGACGGCTGGGTGGCGTGCAGCTGGTCAAAGCACTGGGCAAACACGCTGTCTTTCACACCGGTCGCGTCGGTCGCGTCTCGCGCTCGATGGCGGTCGACCTCGATCTCCGGTCGCGCGGCCGCGGGGCTCTGCTGCTCCTTGAGAATGTTGAGCCACCACGCGAGCTTGACGTTCTGGAAGATGACGCCGCGCAGGCGGCGCGCGCCGCGAGCGAGCAGCGACATCTCGTCGCCCACCGACAGGTCGATGAACGAGAGCGAGTTCTGCAGGCGGCAGTTGAAGTTGCGCAGAATCAAGAACCGTTTCTGGAGCTGCGCCAGTGGAATGCCGTCAAGACACTGGAACTTGCGCAGGTGCTCGTCGCTTGGCACAAACTCCTCGGGCGACATGCGCAGCGGATCGCAGGTGAGCAGCGCCTCGGCGCGGGACTCGCAGATCTCGTTCACGATTTGCACGAGCGCGTTGTCGTGCTCGGCGGCAAACACGGCCTGCGAGCGGTGCAGCTCGTGGAGCTTGGACGCGTACTTGGACGCCAGCAAACGGCGCCCCGTGATGGAGAACTCGGGCACCGCGGTGAACGCGACGCCCCACTTGTCCACATTCTGCGGCGCGGCGCTGTCGCTAGCACCCCCGATTTGTCCAGGGAACTCCTCGCTCACGCCAGCGCCTGCCTGATCGTCACTATCGACTTGGTCGACGTCGTCTCCGAGACTGGCTTCAACGATCGAGACGCGCGCTGGCACGGGCCTTGCTGGAGACGAGGCGGCAGCGGCAGCGGCTGCCAAAGCCTCTCGGTGGCGAAGGCGGCGCGCTTGAGCCTCCGACTCTTCGCGAACCAGCGCTTCCATCACGTGCATGTTGGCGAGAATGAAATCCGCGGCCTGCTCGGCGTCGTCCTCGCAATGGCGCAGTGCGTACACGCACCAGTCCATGGGGAAGCCCATAAGGCTGAGCGCGGTCGCGAGCTCCATGCGGAAGTTGGGGATCGCGTCGTCGATCTCGCCGCCTTCGTCGTCTTCGCTGTAGTACGCGTCGTCGCCCACGCTGCCCGGAAGCAGTCCACTGACGCCACTACCACCGGTGAGCAGCACGTCGCCGTCTTCAAGGCGGTGGCCGCCGATGAGGTCAAGCGAATCTCGCTGGTTGTACAGTGCAAAGCCCGGGTAGAACGTACCCTCGAGCTTGGGACCGACCCCCCCCGGACCGAATGCAACGCCCAGATCCTTGCCGTTGAGCGCGTACGACAAGGTGCCACGCTTGAGGTCCAGCGTCATTCGCACCACGTCACCCGTCTTGAACTTCTCTCCGTACGTGCCGCGCTGCTTGCTGCCGTTGTGCCACAGCGCGCGGTTGCCGATCCAGCCCCAGCCGCGGTTGTCCTTGCCCAGGTAGGAATCCAGCCGGACGTCGCGGCGCGCAAGACCCAGGAAGATGTTGGAGCTCGCCGTGACGAACGTGATGCGCACTTCCCAGATGTGGATGCCGCTGTCAAAGCGCGCGACGCCGATCGCCGTCTGCCAGCCTTTGTCTCGCGACAGTGACAGCCGCGTGTCCCGGTTCTCGAGCTTGAGGTACGGCCCCTTGCGCACGCGGTCAACGCGGCACTGGAAGTTGGACTGCACGGGGAACCGCCACACAAAGCTATCGCCTTCGATCATCACCTCCTGGCCGCCGCAGGCGCCCGTGAACGCTCTTACTTCCGACTCGCTGCTGCTGCTGTTCTCGGCTCCGTCGCCACCTTGCAGAATCTGGAGACAGTGTGAGTTGGCCGTCTCGCACTGGCCGTCCAGCTTCACGCGGATAGAGGAAGCCAGCGGGATGTTCACGAGTGCCTCTTGCAGCTCGAGGTCGTACGGGTGCGCGCTCTCGACGCGGATGCACACATCGTTGGAGATCTCCGACAGGAAGTTGTCAGCCGAGAGCATAAACTCGTCCGGCAGCAGCGCGCCACGGGCAGTATGGGTGTCCGTCGCCGCTGGCGTGTCCCTTGCTGGATCCATCAGCGCCTGCATGACGCCATACACTTGGCTGAGCTGCTCGTACCACTCGAAGCCGGCCATCACGTTGTCGTAGTCCATGGTGTTGAACCGGAACGCGAAATTGACTTTGCCCGCGACCATGTCGCCGGGCGTTCCCGATGAGCCAAAGTTGATGAGCAACTTGCAGTCGCCGCTGACCGAAACGGTCGGGTGCAGACTCCGCGCGTGCTCGACTGACGAGAACGCCGTGCCGATCAAACGTCCGTTTTTCGTGAAGAACACTTCGCGCGTGTCGAGCCGCAGGCCGCAGCCAAACACGTCGCCGATCGCGACGGCGGCGACCTGGTCGTTCCACCGCCAGAGGTCAGCGCCCTGGTCGCTTGAGTGCACTTTCCCACTGATCGGCGTGAACGCATACGAGTTGGCGCCGCCCACATTCATCCCAACGACGGGTCCTTCGAGCGGGAACTCGGGCGGCGACATGCCAAACCCAAACACGCCCGGACTGCTGCTGCTGGAGGGGGCCGCCGAGCCGCTCCACTCGAGCACCGTGAGCTCAAAGTAGACGACCTCGGCCTTGACCTCGTCTTGGAGCGTCATCACCAGCTCCGGTGTATGCTCAAAGCGACATGAGAAGCTGTCGAGCATCGCCGGGTCGGAAAGCATCTCGGCGCTCGGCGACGCGGCGTCGTCGGCGTGGTACTCGAGCAAGAACTTGCGCTCTTCGCCCGAGAAATGCCTCGTGACCGCCATCTTGGACGAGTGGCTCACGAGCATCTCCTTGTGCGCGTCCGCCCGAGCGAACTGGAACCGGAACGGCAGATTGATGGTCGAGTTGGCGTCTTTGTCGAGGCACGAGGTGAGGGCTCGGACGCGCTCGATGCGGTTCTGCTCGTCCACTACGAGCAGGAGTTCGACGAACGCCTGCAGTAATGAATGAAGCATTAGTCCGCCTTCTTGGTCTTGGTGCAGCGCGATGATCTTAGAGCGACAGTATAGCAACCCGTCCTTGTCTTTCCACTCGCCGCCACTTTGGATCAATCGAATCAGTGCGCGGACCAGAGCCACCGCAGTCTGTCCACTGCCAGGCAGTTTTTCGCTGAGGACTTGCTTCACAAGTGCGAACAGCGCCGCCGAGAGCTCGGGGCGCATCGCGCTCTCCACGAGTCGTCGGTCCGCTACGTCCAGTCGTTCATTCTTCTGCTCCACGCACTTCTGGCACTCGAGCATGAGGTTGATAAAGCCCATGGCGTTGTTCACCGTGACAGGCGAGCACATGATTTTGTCTTCAGCCGACATGCGGAGGGTGAGCGCGACAGTCCCGTCGGTAGGCTCACCGTCGACCGAGATCACCGGCAGGATGGCGCGACAGAAGTCTGTCTCCACCGACCACAGCGACGTGCGCACGCACACGTGGTCCGCCGCCATCTCCAGCACGCTCATGCTCTCGGGCTGCTGGTTGCGCCGCTGGTCGCCACCGAGCTGATCCAGCGCCTTGAGCAGCGTTGGTGGCCCCAGCGACCAGTTCTCCGCGCGCCACACGCAAGTGTACGCCTCGGCTCGCTGCGATAAATCTTCCCGAATGCACCGCGTGGACGACAGAGCCGGCGGCTGAAATGGATCTTCTTTCGAACCAGCCACACACCCAAACGCCACATATCCCGGCGGGGCGATCGGCCACCACACGGAGCGGACCTGCTTGCGCTGGAAGTCGGGATCGTTCTCCGAGTTCTTCGGCAGACCTTTCCCAGACACGTCGACGCGCTCGAATCCGACCGGCGGTAGCAAGAGCCCAGACCCGTCGTCGCGAACCATCAGCGCAGGATCCTCGGGGGAATCGCCGCCGACGTGGAGCACATCGCCAAATGCAAACCACGTCGTCGCCGCCGTCGTCGCCTGCTGTAGCTTTGCGCCATTCGGCACCACCGGCCGCCAGATTGTGACATAGCCCTCAGCTGCCGTCGACTTACTCCACGGGTCCCCGTGCCCGCAAGCAGTAGCTGGCTGTCGCTTCCTCCACTTGTGTCGGAACTGAAGCAACGGATCAGGAGACGGAACGCTCCAGATCCGCTCGTACGAGGTGACGGCAACGCACTCGATACCCGATGATAACCGAATCGGCCCCTTGGGGTACAACATTTCTGGACGTCGGGACTTGGACATGGCGGCTTCCCAGTTGAGCACCGAGCCGTGGTGGACAAACGTGCGCGAAAGCGTGTGCATCAGCGTGTCGACCACGAGGTTGTGCATGATGTTGGTCTGCTGCAGCATGCCCGAACCGTCGTGCGTGAGTGCCTGGGCTTCCGACTCGAGCAGAGTACGAAGCAGCTGCGGCAAGACGCCCACCGAGTCGTCGCGTCGTGACCAGCAGCCTCGCTGGTCAATCGCGAGGCACAGCGCCGACAAGTTCTCCACAGCCTTCATGTTTGCACGCAACGAGTTGGTCGAGCAACAGCTGAACATTTCGTCTGCGGTGCGCGACAGAATCCGCTGGATCGTTCCCGACTCGTGCGCTGCGCTCACCATTTGACGCGTATTCTGTTTATCATTTGCCGCACACGGGAAGAGAATGAGTTGGCGGAGCGTGACGGGGTCGCCAAACGCGGCCAACATGTTGTCTGCATGGTCAGGGACCTGTAGTATCAGTATCACACATAAAATGTTATCAGGTCAGACCACCAGAATTGGGAGGAATAACCACATGAAAAGAAAGTGTGGCACGTACATCTCGGAAGAGACGCACGATCTGCTCCAGCAACTCGCGCGAGTGGACGGCGGTCAGCAAGCCGCTGAGTGAGGCTTCTTCGTCTTCCATCTCTGTTGACGTCATCTGCGCCACCCGGTCGTCGACCTGGCCCAGACATTCCACCCAGAGGGCGAGCTGAGACTTGGAGGCTACCGAACCGTCTGGAGCGGCATGCTTGGTGGGGCTTCCCGGTCTCTGGCGTGGCGCTTGGTGCCTCGCACTGGACTCGGCGAGAGCGTACGTGGGGTTCTCTTCCATAATCTCCTGTAGATTGATCAATGCGTCCGCGCTACTTGCAAAATGTGAAGCGCCAGTCGAATCGGCACCGTCGGCAGTGTGGGCTGCAGACTGAAACTCGAATCGCTGCCTTGATCTTGAGCTGGTCGTGGCTCGGATCAGCTCAGCACCTGATGGGGATAGCAGCAATCGAATCGCCGCGGGGACATTCTGATTTGTCCGATGGAGAGCATTCGCACATGCAAGTGGATTGATAGCAAGAAGGCTCGCCAAGCGCTGCACGGTCGGCGAGTTCAAATCTTCTTCTCGGTGCGTCTACGTAGTTTAAAACAATGAGGATAAGCACTGGGGATACGGCAGCATCAGCACGACTACGAACGGAGCACACACCTGCTCAGCCACGAGCTGCTCGTGGAGCAGCGTAAACGCGCTATGCACGTCTCCATTCATTGCATGCAGCGCCTCCTCGCATTGCTCGACACGAACCTGCATCAAACCGACATCTCGAAGCCTTGCCAGAAGGTCAAGCGACGGCGATTCCTGCAAAAACCACCAAAAATCACCCAGTTAGTGCTAGTCAAAAAATACTTGATACGACAGAGTCCAGAGGTGAACGTACAACACCCGCCGATGCTGAGTCGTCCAGTGCGCTGAACGTCTTGAGCCGCGATGGATCCATGACGGTGATTCCGCCCGTCAAGCTGTTGCGGTGGCCGCCTTCTCTCGTCACGCTGCCGCGCCCCAGAGCGACACGCAGAGTGCCAGTGGTGGATTCCGGAGCACGCAGCATCCCCGAGTCCAGCTCCTCAGCCGAACTCTCGCGCTGCTGGTGAGATGCCGGTGAAAGGACAGTGTTCGGATCCAGATTGGCGAACAGACTGACAGTGGACGATGGCACCGCCGGCGTGCCCGGTGCTTGCAGCAGCGAAGACCGTGGCGAGTTGAATCCCCCGACGCGAGGGGATTCCACCGCCGGATTCGGCGAGATCAGAGCACGAGGCACTTCGCTCTCGGCAATCGACGTGATCAACCGCAACCCTTGCGCGCCTGGTATGCGGCTTCGAACGGCATCCATCCGACTCTCCATCGAGTGCTGGCGGCTGCCACGATTCTGAAGCTCCGCGGGGCTTCGAGGCTCCACTGGCCCTGGACCCACGGCGCTCAGTGGCTGTTGGTACTCTTGCCCTTGGATGGTCGAGTGGCCCTCAACGTGCTGAGCTTGCGGTGCCGTGATGATGGGCGGCGGGGCCAATCGGTTCGCCATCGCGCTGCTGCCAGTGTGAGCTCCTGCTCCATGCGACTGCCGCACTTGAAACTCGTACGTCACCAATCCGCCGCGCGACAGAATCAGCGAGATGCGCGAGCCGGGCGTGACGCGTACACTGGTGCCATGCACGCGTACGCCGTTCACGATCGTGCCGTTTTTGCTAAAATCCTGAAGCTCAAAGTACTCGTCCGGGCCGCCGTCGCCTCCTTCGCGGCGAACCCGGCGCAGATGGAAGTGGCGTCCGCTTACACTGCGGTCGTTCACGATGAGATCGCACGAGTCGGCGGCCCGTCCGACACGCACAATGGGCGTGGTGAGGTGAAATGGCGTGTAGTCGACGGCTTGCGACGTGGAAGCGCCACCGCCGTTTTCGTTCTCATTGAGCTGTGGAAGCGGGTGGAGCACTCCCCATGCTCCGTGAGGAAGAGAGCCTCGTCCAGCGCGTGTTGCAGCCGCTCGGTCCATTCGTTGCAGACCGCTTGGAGGTCCGTTGGATGGCTTCCCGTTGAAAAACCCGGGCGTAGAGCCCTTGCGAGGCGACTGGATCGCATCCGGCCCCCACGACAGAGCGTTCTGTTGGCCCAGTTTTCGAACCACATCGTCTCTCGTCTCGGCTTCAAAGCTGTCGAACGCGTCGTCGATGACTTGCTCGGCTTCAACGACCAGCTGACGCTGCTTGACTCCGAGCCACCGGCTGTGAAGCGCGTTCACGAGACTGAGAGCTGGTGCGCCGAGCTGCAGCACGTTCATGAGGCTGGCGTTCTTGAGTGCGTCTTCCGCAGCGATGGTCTGGGCAATGTTAGTGAGCAGCTGCGTATCGCCATTGATGAGCACGCTGCTCAGACGCGGCATTTGCTTGAGCAACGTGCTCAGCGCCATAGTCGCTCTCCACTGCATTTGCTTGGTGTACATGGTCATCCGTCGGCCGAGAATGACTTGGACCTGGCTGTTGTGAGGATGCTCGAGCTCGCTAAACGTCGCGAATTCACTCGCTGCGGGAAGCACAAGCACGGACAGCGCAGAAATCGTGTCATCCAGCCCATCGAACATTTGCAGTAGCGACGGCACTCGCTCAACTGCCTTGAGATTCCTGACGGCAATGTTGGCGACAGTCTTCCCGCCGTGTTGCAGTGGTTGCCAGATCTGCGTGCGCTCTTGATCAACAACGAGTATGCTGGCAGTGAGCTCCCCACGGGTGTCCTTCTTGATGCCAGAGAGGACGCCGACTTGGCCCCGACTCGTGTGGTCTCGGTCGTCGACGACGACGAGGGCTCCTTCTCTCGGCGTTTCGACGTGGCCGCCGACAATGCTTACGGCTGCGAAGATCGAGGCGAGCGCGTCCAAGGAATCCTTGGCCTTTTGCCATACAGCAAGAGCTTTCTTGTCGCGCAGTGTTGCCACCGCTGGATCTTCCTTGTCCGTGTCGTTACCTGCTCCAGTTGATGTGGATTCGTCCACTTCGGGCGACGCCGTCGTGGTTTCTGGTGTCCTCGTGCTCGATTCTTCGGCCGAGGTATCGTTGAGCTGCTCGCTCAGCACTGGCTCAATGGTCGTGGGCTCGTCCGAATCGTCCGGGCCGGGCGGCCTGTAGGAGTAGTACGCACACACCGAGTCGAGAATGTCGCCCAGTTTCTCGATGCGTGAGAACGCGTTCGAAATGCTGGCATTCACGGCCACTTTCCACACTGGGGAAAGCGTCAAGTACCGGAGCAGACCCACAACCTCGGCTGCTTTCGCCGCCGCGATGTGGGATTGCTCCAGAATTTCTTCCTTGCGTCCGCTGATGGACTTGCCCGCAGCAGCCGATAGACCTTTCAGACAACTTGTGGACTCGCACAGACTCGAGCACGAGCGCTCGATGCCAAGCTCGTGGTTGCATAGCCGGGGTCGCACCACCAAAGGATTACCGACGAGCAGCATGAGCGTCGTGAGGATATTGGTTTGAGTGGGCGTCGTCGATCCCTGGGTCTTTTTGTACGCCGCGTTCACAAACGATACTGAATGCAAGGGGAACGCCAGCATTGCGAGCCGGATGCAGATTGTAGCAGACGCCAAATCCGGAGCCATTATCCCTTTCAGAATCTCATCGAGGACCTTGTCATTGGATGCGATCACTCGGCACAACTCGGCATCCGCGGAGCCGCAGGACAGCAAGACCCAGAGCACTTGGTTGCGGAAAAAGTGTGGGTAGAGCGGCTCAAGAGCGACGCGGTCGAAGCTGAGCCCGTGGCTGCGAGCGCCAGGCACTTGCGTCTTCGTCGCACACAGCGTCAGAAGCCCCACACACGCGTTCTTCAGAGTGACGCAGGCGTCCAAACGGCCGCCCATGGTTTGAAGCGTGTCGCTTGCCGTCTTATCGAGATCGAGCTGCAAGCCGCGCAAATTCCCCAGCAAGAATTCGATCAAGTTGCGAAGCACGGCGTCGCGCTTCGTAGTGCCCTGTACACAGTCGTGGCGGGTGACGGTGCTGCCGTCAAGCGACTGGTACAGAAGTGCGCGGACCATCGCCCACGAAGCGGCGTGCAGTTTGAGCAGCGGTAATTTGCGGTGCATGTTGCCACGCTTCAGCTGAAGCGGGTTGGAGGTGACAGCGAGCTCAAGCTGTTGGTTGCGGTCGATCTCTTTCATCAACGACTCGTAAAGTGCTTCCGAACTGTTGTGCTCAGCAAGGTCCTTTGCCTGCGCCTGATCGTCCTTGATTCTCTCTGGATCTTGGCTTTGGCTTGAGCGTCCTGTCAAGATGTACGAGCTGTAGAAGCCAGCAGCAATGCAGGTGACTTCGTCACTGGAGAGCGAGTTCAACGGAATGGGAAGCGGGAGATCGGCCGACGGCAGCGTCCGCGCGCCGGCACCGAGCTGTCCTTTGTTGTTTCGTCCAAATACCATCACGCGGCCGTTCGCCAACATGATCAGCGTGTGGTAGCAGCCGCACGAGGACTTGCGGATGCGCGACGAAAGTGGGAGCGGGACGTACTGCGGTGCGTTCTTGTGTTCTTTGCTGCCGATGCCCAACTGTCCGTAGTCGTTGCGGCCCCACGTTATCAGTTTACCTTTGTCGGTAATGGCGACAGTGTGGTAGTAGCCGCAGCTGACGTCGACGATCTTTTCGTCGCTATCGCCGATCGTGACGCGCACTAGCGTGGGCACTTTGACGTTCCGAGCGTGCCCGAGACCAAGCTGGCCGTAGTCGTTCTTACCAAACGAATACAGCTCTCCCCCGGCCGTCACCACGACCGTGTGGTAGAGCCCACACGCCACGCGTGTCGCCACTTGGCTGGACAGCGCGTCCACAAGCTGCGGTGTGTGCTGATGTTGCAGATGATCGAGTCCGAGCTGGCCGCAGTCATTCATTCCGAACGTGAGCAGCTCACCGGCACTAGTGACCACTGCGCTGTGGTGGTAGCTAACTGCCGCTGACGTGACCGAGTGCTTCTCGCGAAGCGATTCGATCAGTCGAGGCGTGTGGCTCTTCGAGATCGTCGAGCCCAAGCCGAGCTGTCCGCGGTCATTGTAGCCCCATGCGTACACAGAGCCGTCTGAGGCGACCGCGAGCATGTGTTCGCACCCGTTTGCCGCCGCGATCATCTCGATCGGGATGCCACTGAGTGCACGCACGGGTGTGGCGACCAGGACGCGCTCCTCAAACGTGCCGTTCCCGCACTGGCCACTCTTGTTCAGGCCGCACGTGTACACGGAGCCGTCCTTCATGAGGACGCCGAGCACTTCGTTCCCGCCCACGATATCACGGATGCTCTTGGTCGAGAAAAACGGCACATGCTCGAGCTTGGTCGTCGAGTTGCAATGGCCCAGACAGAGCTCTCCATAGTTGTTCTGCCCGCAAGAAAACAGCTCGCAGTCGTCAAACCACACCAAAGACCGCTCCGACTTGATTCCGCGGGTCGAGGGTCCTCCCGACAAGTAGATAGCTGTGCTCGAATCCGCTGAGATAGGTACACTTCCGGCTGTCGTTGGCTTGGGCCGCTTGAACGCTGCCATTTGGGCCAAGAGACGATCCACTGTGGGTTTGCGAGGAGCGCACAACGCGAAGCTGGCGTCACTCTGTCCATCGGCATCGACAGCGACATGCGCGAAATAAGTGGCCTCCAGGGATCCGCGATTGTCGTCATAGCAAGCAGCACACATCTTGACAGAGTCGTCATCTTTCAACGAATACGTCACGCCGTCAAGAGTGGTGGCCCCACACTCCTCGCAAAGGGCGGCCGTGGTCGCATTCTCAGCGTACGCCGAACCGTTCTCTTTGTCAAACATGCCACAAACACCGATGTATCCAATGTCGATGTTGGTGCCCGAGGCGGGGCAGAGCAGCTTGATGACCACGTATCGCCCTTGGACTGGAACCGCGAGTTGCTTGGAGATCTGAGCACAACTCCCATCCAAGACGAGGTACGCAACCGGCGAATATTCATTTCGATCGCTTCGCAACGAAGTAGCTGGAAACGGAAGCGATGCAAATTCCTCCGGGGTCAGGTCGTCGTACTGTTCCAGTCGTTGCAAATCCGGAACCGAGCTTGTGACGAACACGACGGCATGGCGAAGAGGGCTCGAGTAGCCTGGTCCTGGTCCACGAACTGCTAAGTAGCTCACGGAGAACGGAGTGTCGATTTCATGGCGAAGCACGAGATTGACGTTCCGTCCTTTGGCGGAGCTAAACACTGAGGCGTCATCCACCAGGCAATTTTGCGCGGCATGCGATACGCTGAACTCTCCACCGTCACAGCTCTGGAGTTGCATCTGTAAAGCCTTGCCGACTTGGATATCGTTCGACGAAGACACGTGGCAGTTCTCGCCAATACTCGCTGGCCGGGCTGCATTCGGTGGCAGCTCAGGGCGACTTCGAGGGTGGAAGTTGATGCGAAACACGGCGCCATTGCAGAGTGTGGTGACCGTCGGAATGAGCGGCCGCTTCATTACCGCCGAATTCACTACTCGACAAAGCGGTGGCTCGCCGTTGCTCGGATAGACAGTCACCTTGCCGACACTGAAGTCGTAAAGAACTCCGAATGAACCCCAGCGAGCCATTCCGTCAGACCAGCTACTCGAAACGTCCACTGAATGCCGCACCGACGCGTTGTCGACGCGGTAGTCAGCACTGACAAGATCGAACGAGAGATCACATCGATCGTCCCGACCGTGCGACAGCACTTGGATTTCCGCGTAGAGACAGTCGCTGTCAAAGCCTTGGTTGGCCGTGATGGTCTCAAAAACATCCTCCAAATTATTGAAATCTCCGGCCGTGACGGTGGTTCCGTCATAGGAAAGCTTCAGATGTCGACCCTTGGTCTTTGCATCCAAGCTGATGGTTTTGCCGTCAACCGGGCTAGCCACAAGGCAGCCCGAAACGACTGGAGCGGAGAATCGGAATTCGTTGCTGGAGGCCCAGATCTTCTCGGGCACAGGAGCCAAGAGGTCCCACAGCACCTCGGCGCCATGGATACCGACGGCTGGATACAGCTCCGGGGTGGCCGACAAAATCTTGGTGGTCTCCAGTAGAATCGTTTTGGTTCGGCAGGTGTCCACGTAAAACTCGAGCTTTTTCGCCGTACAGTCGTACAGAACGCCGATCGTGCAGCCGATTCGACAACGAAGATATGTTGCCGTGCTGCCATTTTCAGTGGTAGAAGAATCCTTCACAACAAACACACCAAACTGTTGGTGCGCTGGTCGTGGGCAGTTCAGATCATCTGAGCTGGCGGCAAGCCCAATGAACACAGGGTATTCATCTTGAGCGGTAATGCGGACCTCCCAATACCATCGTCCTCGCAAGAGCATATGATGAAAGACGGCAAGACCACCTTGGTCACTCCCAAGCTTGAGTTCATGTAAATCGGTACCAAGCGTGATGGATCGAGCGCAAACGATCCGAGGACACCGCTGGCCGCTTCCAGCCGGTAGGATGGCCAGCTTGTCGCTGCTTGACGCGTCCGAACGGAAGTCTTCCGAGAAATCCAGTTGCATTGTGACTTCCCAGCTGCGCCAACTCGAGAGCTCGGTGATCAGAGGGAGCAAGTTGATCTCGCTTAGATGCGACCAATCATCGTTGCGGTACGGAATGCTGCACGCTTCAAAAATCTGCATCACTTCTTGGACGACGTGGTGCACTTGCGACGACAGCGACTTCCTTTCACCACGCCGAGACTTGCTAGGCTCGACCAAAGACCACACGACTCGAATATGGTCGTTGGCGATTGTCACCAAATTTGCCAACAGCGAGAAGAACTCGTTGCGGATCTTGTGGCGAATGCTCGACCCGACAAACTCAAGCGCTTCCAAGTAGTGCACTTTCTCAACAGACACGGCGGCGTTGGCTCCATCTCCATGGCGCACAAGCCGCTTGAACGCCGCCGACAGAGAAGGGATAATGCTCAGGCGACAGCTCGGGTTCGACTTGGTGGAATTCAGCAGCCGCGAGAATATCATCAAGCCGGCAAATCGCTGTCGACCCCTCTGCTGGTGGACCTTGAGCAGTGATAGTATTCGCTCGTCTAGATCGGCGATCGACGTCCCGTCAGTGGTATCAGTTTCACCTGCTGGCTTGGGCTTCCGAGAATATTGCAAGAACGCGAAGATATCAGCCTGGATCTTTTCGTCCTCTTCCTCGATCGTGTCCATCGACTTCACCTCCATCAGCAATTTCAGCTGCTGAAGCGCTTTGTCGTTCTCTTCTACATTGTTGGAATCCTCGTTTAAAGTTGCTTTGGGTAACTCTGTGTCAAGACAAAGTCAGATCGTGTCGGCTTGCACTCCAAAAGGATGCGCATACCGTAAGTTGCCGCCGCAGAGACTCCTGGGAGAAGCTTCAGCGCTGCGGACACAAACGAAGATGTGGAGGCGGGAACAGCTGCGAGCGAAAGAAGAAGCTGACCACGCCGGATGACTGGCTCACAAACTTCAGTGTAAAGTGCTTGTTGGCGCTCTTTGATCAATTCCTCGGATGGAGCCGACTCGACAGTGCTTCGCTCACTTGCCAACTTTTGCTGCTCGCGGACAATCCTGCACAGAAGCACTGTTAGCCACGATTCGTAAACATCATAACCAAAATTTAGCTTGTTTACCATCGTCGCAGCAGCAGAGCCGATCGCCACGAGTCGATCACAGCTTCTGAGAGGGCACCCGACTTCGTGAGCCCACCATTCACGTACCCAGCATTGCTGTGCTTGAGGAGAACAGCGAAAGCGACTCGAACGGCTTTGTCCACTGCCTCGATACTTCCACTCTTCTCCAACGCAGCTTCGACACTGTCCTGGCGCTTCAATCGAGTCGCCATCAGCTTCGGGTTTGCTCCTCCGATAGAGCCGACGGCTCCAGGATCCAACGCAAGCTTGACCTTGTCGACGAGCTTCTTACCAGCACCAACGCCATTTACGATTTGCAGCAGGAGCAACTCGTTGCGACGGCTGTCGTCTTCAGCGTCCGTTAGTCGTGATTGCAGCGTACCAGGTGCTTGGTCAGCGCCATCCATGAGACCTCCCCGAAGCAGAGGCGAGTCAATCCATCGTGAATCAATGCCTTGGTCATCACTGGGCGAGCAAGAACCAATGATCAATGACGCCGCATAGTGACTTCCGAGCCAAACAAGTATCCTGTGCAGGTCACGTAACCAAGCGACACTAGACTCAGCGGCAGGGATGACAAGGGGAGCGATCCCCATAGGCCCCACGGATCTCCGCAGCATAGCTGGCGCCGGCGGTGGCTGTAAACAGTTAGTCGCTGGATGAGTCTCGTCCACTTGAACGTGCTGAGATATGACCATCATGCTAGGTAGGAAAGATACCGCCGACAGGTCGACGAGTCTGAGCTTCGACAGCTCTTGAAGAAGTTCCACGCCACGTGAGGCTGCAATCACCAGCGTAGATGTTCCGAATACCTTCACCAATTCTGCAGGCATCAATATGCGATACCGATCGTCGACACTGTCGTTCGAACCGGTGACTTTCTCCACGTGCGCCGCTTCGTTGGCGACGACTCGTTTCCAGATCGCGCGAATGACGTTTTCAAACGAGCCAGACGTCCCGGTGGGAAGATTGATAGCAGCTCCGAGCTCGGCCGATATCATGACTCTTGTTGAGGTCGACATGGACGACGTTGAGGATTGAGTCGCCGCAGCTTGAACACTTGTTTCCAGTCGAGTGAAAGGGTCGCGCTCGCCTTGCGCGACTCCGGCGGACTCGACAGTGGACAGCACCGAATGCACTCGAATCAACAAATCTTCGAGATTGGGCCAAAAGTCCTTAAACGTCGACAAAAAGGTATCACGAACGCTTGGCAATGAACCGATACTCACGAGTACGAACGGCAACAGCTTCCCGACGAAGGTATGTTGTGCCAGTGTAGGGAGCACAGTGACCTGGTGGGGAAGCATAGTTGCAGCTCGGCCGAGCAGATGGCCGAAAAATGTTACCAACTTCGTACTGACCGTCTCGATCACTGGCCAGCCTTCGTTTGCTGAGTATGAGCACCAGTACAATGACCCACGAAGCAGAACGTTCAGGCACTTGAACTCCCCTGTTGCTTCGATCTCGCCGAGCTTTTTTACCAAAGAGTTCGCCTCGGTCAGATCCGAGTTCTCAATGAGGGCCTTCGTCTTGACCCACAGCGCGTCAAGAAGCGTCGAGGCAAACTGAGCGACGATCTCTGGAGCTTCAAATGCCGAGCGACTGGAAGAACTGCCAACGATCTGAACTTCGCTCATCAGCTGGAACAGCATCTTAGTTGACGTAAAGCATGGCACAAGCATAGGGACGAGCAGCTTCTTGGTCGGGTCCGCGTCTGAGGTTTCTTGCATGAGCTTGTTCATGACTTCAATCCGCTCGAATAGCGACGGAAATAAGATCGAGAAGCCGTGGTAGATTGTCGCCGCCGTCTCCTGTTTGACAGCTTTGTAGAACCACGCACTTTCTCCTTCGAACTGAACGGGTGACGAGTTTTCGGCAATTTTGAAGAGGAGCTCCCGCAAACAGAACAACGTTCCACCGGGCAGGATAGACCTCGGCGATAAGCCAACTTCCGCGGGATCAATGCTGCTCCGCGCAAGCTACACACAGAAATTTCCAACGTCAAGATCATAGAAAGTATTCATCCATTCGCCACATTCGACTTACCTCAAACAAGTTGAGCTTGAGCAAGCGAATCACAACAAGGGTCGGATACAGGACCTCGATCACAACACTTGGACTAGATGAGCCAACGTCTGGCTCACCCACACTCAAGATCGTTTGAAGGGCGCTGGACAGCTTGGACAGTAGACTATACAGCGCTGCGAACGTCTGCTCCTTTGGATCAACACACAATGACCGATACGAGCACCGCGATAACTGGATCGTATCCACTTCTTCGCTAGGAATATCATTGCCAGCGAGACGATCGAGATGAGCGAGCACACAGACGGCCGAGTCCAACGCGAGTGGCACGCATTGCTGGTGCGTTCTTCCTGTACCGGCAGGACATTTCGCTCGTAACGAGCCAAGGATCACGGATGATTTCCCACTCGTTGCGATCGACCTGGTCGGGTCTGCGGCAAAGTTTCTCGATGTGTCTACAGCGACAAACTCTCGAAGCTGAGCGCTTCGCGTGGAGACGTCTCCAGTGCGAACAGCGCCACCGAAAAGAAGCATTTGCGATGGCGCTCTTCCCGACAAAGCAACGCCTTCCGACGTGGTGTTTGGAAGCGCTGTGGCCGAGCCCAGTGGGATCATGAGCACGGCCGATGCGCAGCCTTCCATATCGCCTTCAAAGGACACTTCAACTGGACTCCACTTGCGAGATGCCACATTGTAGCACCACATGTCACGAAGATACGGCCCAGACTGTGAAGTACCACCAAAGATCCACACGTTTCCCGAATCGGCACAGATACTGTAGTTCGTGCGTGCCTCAGGTACGATTGGAACAAACTCGTTCCGTGGCGCTTGATCCGATGAGTTGCTATCGGGATCCACATCCGACACACTCACGATGTTATCGTCGTGGCACAAATGCCACACTCGGTCAAATGCGTTGTAACGCCACAAGTCGGAACGAAGCTTCTCTTCTTTGTCTTGTCCACCAAACAAGAACACGTTCTCGCCTATCACAGCCGACGAACACCCACTTCGAGGCCCAGGATCCAGCGACGAGGACACTGGGAAGCGCGACCACGAGAAGTCTTCCAGCGAGAGATACCACACATCGCCAAGATTTTCATTCTCGGTTGATCTTCCTCCATACACGACCACCATCGAATCCAGACGTGCACGGATCGTAGCAGCGGTGTGGTGCGCGCGAGGTGCAGGGAGAGCATTTGCAGAGCCGACTCCACCTTGAATCAATTCCCACGTGGGCACAGAGCCATCGGCAGCTTTCGTTGTAGAGCACCGATAGAGATCCATGTGCCGAGAGGTTGGCGTAGTGCTTTCACCACCAATCACTAAGATATGGTCTTCTGCAATCGAAACGGCCTGGTGATTCTTGATACCGATCGGGAAATCTGCCCACCGCTCCCACTTTTTCGTCTCCTGAGCAAACATCCACACCTGGTTCGTCGCCTCCACCTCTCCTGTGAGGCAGCCGCCGATGGTGAACACTTTATTCTTGGTCAGAACTATAGCAGATCCTTCCATAGCAGGGGGCTCAACGCCAGCTTGCTCGACAGCGCAACCTTTGAGAGCTGCTGCAGAGGTCGGAGATGTCATCGCTTTGTACACTCCGTCGAAATCGCCAACGTTTGTCGGCGGATGCGCGAATGGTTGATGTCCGAGATTCACGCGAATGATTTCTCCTCTTTCAAGGCTGATCCCTGGCATCAATCCTAGGCGGCAGTCCGTGGGGTCACATTTCACGTCGGTGAACGCGGCACCGAGGCTAATACCATTCCGATAAAACGTCATTTCGCTCGAGTCCAAGTCGAGCAGACAGCCGATGACGTCTCCTGCCTTCCACTTCTCCCCGTAGGAAGAAGATCCACTGTTCCAGCGTCGCTGTCGATTGCCATCATATGACCACGAGTGACTGTGGTCGCCAACCCCCTCTCCTTGATCTGAGCTGCCTTGGAAGTTGTTGTCAATCCAGCCAATCTGAATCAAGCCGCTGGTGACAACTTCGACTTCGTAGAACCATTTGCCTTCGAAGAGCGTAATTCCCACGGTGGAGATGGACCCGAAGTTGCTGAGACCTTCGATCTCACCCGATCGGTCAATATCGACCCGACCACAAACAGCGACAAGGCAGGTTTGGTCGAGAATGACCGCATCGCCTTCATCGTTCTCCTTCTTCCTCTCGTAAATCAGAGATGTGGTGTAGAACCCAGCAGCAACGTCGATACAACGTCGCGCATTCTTCTCCGGTCGAACTTTAAGTGGCACTGGGAGCAGAGAGTCAGCGCTGCTTCGATTTCCGAGCTGGCCCTTGTTGTTCCGCCCGAACACAAACACTTGCCCCTGCTCGGACATTAGCACGGTGTGGTAGCAACCGCACGTGGCTCGCGTCATTCGTGTGGTCGCGGAAAGTGCAACCATTCCCGGCGAGTTTTGATGGATCTTCGATCCAACACCCAACTGGCCGTAATCATTCCGTCCAAAGCAATATGTGTGACCCGACGTCGTGACAATGCTGGAATGGTAGTACCCGCAAGCCACAAAGCACACCATCTCATTGGGAAGCGGCACAAGTGCTGGCAGCTTGATCTGTCTGCTGTGGCCAAGACCGAGTTGTCCATAATCGTTTTTACCGAACGAAAAGAGCTCACCAGCCGCGGTACACACGATCGTATGGTACAAACCGCAGGCCACCATCGACACTTCTTGACTCTCGAGTGCCTTCACTTGCTGCGGTATGGACATGTGTTGAGTATGGTCAAGACCGAGTTGGCCACAGTCGTTCATACCGAACGTGTACAGCTCGCCGCTGTCGGTGACCACCGCACTATGATGATAGCTGACGGCAGCAAAACCGACTTTCTTATCCTTCAGCGACTCGATGAGCTTGGGCAAGTGGATCTTGGTCGTGAGATTCTCATGGCCCAGTTGCCCACGGTCATTGTATCCCCACGAATACGCCAACCCCGTCTCAGTCAGAGCAATGATGTGCTCACATCCATTGCTTGCCGCGATATACTTGATCTTGTGCGAGCGAAGTGCCTGCACTGGTCGGAGTGACATCACTCGCTCATCGAAGTGGCCATGGCCGCACTGCCCGCTCTTGTTCAGGCCGCATGTGAGCACGACGCCCCCATTGGTCAGAATGGCGAGCACCTCGTTTCCGCTCACAACTTGTCGAATGTCTTCCCACCCACTCAAGGAGACACTCGTGAGAAGGTGGCGTTCGATGTCGTCTCCAATGCCGAGCTCTCCGTAGGAGTTCTGGCCACAGCAGTAAAGTTCACCCGACGCTTCACACTTGCCGTACAGCTGCTGCTCTTTCAAGCCCGCGAGCTTGGACAACGACACGCCAAGGTCGACGGCAGCCGACGGATACTGACTATACAACCACAACACGACATTGAGAAGCGTTGCCAGGGAGCCGCGAGCAAGCGCCACCTCCGCAAGCGCCTCAATCGTCGTAGCGCCCAAAGACGACTCGGTGGCTTGGTCCTTGTCGGAAATCGGCTGGGCTAGGGCGCTCAAGCACTCGCTAAGAACATTGAACGACGACGACGCCGACGGCGCCAAGTACATGCTGTCCGAGTACGTCGTGGGTTTGAGAGGGCGAAGATTGTCCTTGAGCATCTGCAGCGCTTGGATATAGTGCGTGGGGTTCTCTGCTCGCGTCGCCTTCAGCAAGTGGACGACGATCTCCCAGCCCATGGTCATGCAGTTCTGCGTCGGTAGCGGCAGTGGCGGCGGCGTCACTTTGCGCTGAGACGTGGCGTGCATGCGAGTGGTCAGTTGGCGCTGCTCGTAGCGTTGCTTCTCTCTCTTTGTCAGTTGGTACAGATGCTGGAGCGACTTGACGTAAGCCGCAACGCGAGCATCAAATCTCCCGCAAACGGTCGCTTCCGCTTCAGCGCCCTTGCCTAGGTCCACGGGCAGCGCTGCGAGACTGGATATGTAGTGGAACAACTCGCTGGCCGAATCGACGGAGCTCATAATCTCTTCCAGCCGTTGCTCGGGCGTTCGAGGCGGTGGCGCTTTCGAGCCGTTCCCACTCACTTCTACATCTATACACCAACAAAAGTTGTTCATACAGGGTTCAACAATCTCAATCTGTCGACATTCGTTGGTCTTCTCACCTTTCGGCAAGGCGCGCAAGGCGGCACTAAACTCGAGGATCTTGCTGAGCGCGTCTTTGACGTCGTCGGTCGCAGCCGGCACGGAGACTCCTGCGTCGCCAGCCTTGACGTTGTCGCACAGCTGCGCGTAGAGCGGCGGCAGCGCCGCCACGCGCACGCGACTCGCCGACGAGTCCGGCGCGAGCGTGGACGCTGGCTGCCCCATCAGATGGCTGCTGCTGCTGGAGGCGCTCGCTTCGTTTCTCGGTGGCTGCTGCGGATCGCCCGAAGGGTTCGCGTGTGGTGAGCCTCTACGCCCGACGCGTCGCGCCGCGCCTCTCTGACCCACGGGCCGTTGAAGCTGGAAAAGGACGACGCTTCGCGCGTCTGATCCATTGCGCCTCCTCAGAAGATCGCATGTCTCGCCAGCGAGATCCACACGGTTTTCTTGTTGGCGCCAAAAAGTGCCTTGCGAAATTACCGAAAAATCGGTTTAAAATACCGCTATGAGCTGTTCTCTCCAATGCGAGGTTTTAGCTAAAACCCTACCTATACAGGATTGGTCAAAACCGATGAAGAGCACTCTTGATTGGCTTTTTAATTGATGTCCCACCAGATGGGTTCACTTTGCCCTTACCCACTTTCTTTCGTTCTGTACCGTAGGATAGATGGCTTCTGTGCCTGAGAGAGGAACCACAGGATTCCTAGATGCAGGCAGCCGAGAAAGTCCACCCGCCAACGAAGACAAACAGTGTACAGTACAGTAATCCCACTTCCATCCCAGCGAAGCGCGAGGAAAGGATAGACTCGAACCGTTTCAACCGGCGTAAAGTGGTCAGCTGCGTGGATCATCAAGGGCGAGGGGTGTCGACCAAGCAGCAGTGGGAGAGAGAGAGAGACGATAGCAAGGGAAGTGGAGGGGACAATCAGTCAGTAGTGACCAGAGAAAATAGGCGCGGGCGGAGATCGAGAGACCAGACACGATCCCTCTGCGAGCAACACCATGGGGACAGCTGCACAGCCATCTCCCACCACGCGGGTCGGTTTCGTCATGGAGAGCGAACCGCGCATTCCGCTCCAAAAAGGCGAGGTGCTCACGATTGACCGCGCCGGCCGCGCGCAGTCCAGGAAGAAGAAGAACAAACCCGTGCGCTTCCCGCGCGAGGACTGCGAGTTCTACACCAATATTTGGACGCCGCCGCCGCACTCGGTCGCCATCCTCGACGTGCCGCAGCGCAACACGCGGTTCATCGACATCTCGCAGGTCGCATACGCGCTCACGCGAATCGACTACAAGAACGACTACGAAGGCGCCGAGAAGGCCGACGGGAAGAATCTCTGGACGATGAATATTCTCGAACTGGAGCTCGACCCGGTCGAGTTGCCGCCCCTCTTTGACGAACAAGGCGAACACGACGAAGCGTCCACACCATCGACTGTGTGCCGCATGCTAAGCCAAGGATCAAATCGATCGCAAGGTCCGCCTTCCGAGCACAAGACACTTGACCGCCTCTTATCCATGCAGGGCACGTCGAACGTGCGCTCGCTGCCTGTCCCGCCGCCCAGCAAACACGACGGTGCTCGTTTCATCTTCTCGGCCGTGCTATCGCAGGTCGAATTGCGAGACCTGTGGAGCTCCAAGTTTCTCCTCGGTCTCCATGAGCCTGTGCGCCACGCGCTGTACGTGATTGATCGATTCCTTGAACAAGCCCAGGCCACGGACAAAGCTGCTGGAGATTGGAACACGGCGACTTTCTTCGCGTGGTTCGGAGAATACTTTTGCGAATACATCCAGGCACAGCAGCGCATCAAGGCCAACGTTCTCCGCCCTCTCTTGCAAGTCAAGTACGCTGCCAAAAAAGAGATTGCCGAGTGCTACGATGAAATCACCTCCATGATGAACGCCATAATGGCGCAAGAACACGAGTTCCCAGTCAATGCCGCGTCAGCCGCGACATTGTGGCAAGCACGCTTGCTGACTCTTCAAGAAGATATCCGCAAGTTGAACGTCGTGCTTTATCACGTGCTCAACCTTGAAGAGCGCGCGCTCCAGCCAGCCCTGATCGCGACTTTCAACGAAGACACATTTTACAAGTTCGTGATGCCGCGCGTCTTCAGTGCTGCGCGTCCGAAGCGACTCGTCATTCCCTGGATTATTGAGCGAAGCAAAGTCTGGGGCAGCGAGGACGACGTGTCCATGTTCAAGAAGCAGCTTTCGTTCTCCTCTCGGTTCCTGTACGACCGCGTGTGGTATCCTTTCTTTGCTCGCAATGTGGTGGCGGCAATGAGGGTTTTGGACACGTCGCTGGTCGAGATGCCTTCCGATGGCTCTGGCGACTCGTGGTTTGGATGTGTGATCCAATGATTCCACTCGATGAGACTTGCGCCATTTCAAGACTCGACTCGTATTTGATGGTCCGCACTACGTAGTATTTAAAGTCACGAAGAAATCGACTTCCTTCAGGTCTATCGTAACTACTTATTCTTCTTGAGACCGGAAACCCATCCACAGTGGGGACAGGATGCCGAGATGAGAAACTCGACTGTTCGCTTGAGCTCGAGGAGGTTGAGCTGGAGGCTTTTAATTGACCTCGTGGCCTCCAGCACTTTGTCGTAGTCTCGCAACTTGAGGTGTTGGACTTTCTGGTCTTTCACTTGACGAATCCGGGCGTCTAACTCCTGGATCCTCTCGCGATTGTTATCTGCGTCGTTGAAATTTCCCTGTGCAATGTGGAAAATGCGCCCACAGTCTCCGCAGTCTCTGTGTTGTTCTACCGCTGTGATCAACTCCTTGAGATTTTCGTTATGGTCACTCGGAGTAATTGGGACCAGCAAATGAAGTTGTGATGCTTTAAATTCGAGCTTCTTGAGTCGGAACTTGCTTCTTCGCCCGCACGCACTCCTTGTCGCTCTCTGCTCCGAGATCATTTCAGCAGCTTGGGAGGAGACCGACTTGGACAGTGCGAGCACGTGTAGGAGTCGCTTGAGGTAGTCGATGGACAACACGACCCCCACCTTCGCACCAAAGACCTCATCATCGGGCAGTTGCACTTGGGCTCCTACCTCTAGCTGCCCGTATCAATACCCCTTGAGTTCGTCTATCCATGGAGTTACTTGATAGAAGCCACCCAAGGATGGCCTGGCCTACCTGTGCATCGCGACTTCCCAGAAGCAACCATGTCGGCTCACGATCTCGTCCACAGCACTGGCATCTCTCCCTCTCTGGGTCTTCGTCTTCACTCTCCACCACGAAGTTTATCTTGGTACACACTTTACATACCCATCGACCCTGTTCGTCATCAGAACCCACTGCAAAGCCATAGCCTGGTGGTGGAGCAATTGTCCGTGGGGAAGCTTGCTGCATATCGCTACAGTCGCATGGAAACTGCGACCTTTCACGATGAGATCTTCAACGCGAAATAGTGACATCAGCGAAGAAGCATCCTGCCAAAACACTGAAGTCTCGCCAGAGACACAGAAAGTATGCAAGAAGACGCCATGAGAAGCCTCTATCCATTTAAGGGGTGTTTTTAGTGAGTAGATCCGTGCATTCGTCGAGTTGGCTTTCCTGGACCGAGAGAATCGCCGTGCGGGAGCCAGAAGAGCAGGTTTGTGCGACATGGTGTATCCCTTCCATATCACATAATTCATCAAAACTACATAACTCTTTGAAGTACAAGTCATTGTTCTGATTGTTATCAGAAAGTCGAGCTATTAAAACAAATATCTTCTCAAAGATGAGGTTCTTGTCGGGTGGGTTGGCCGTGAGCTTCCAAAACGCCATTGGGCTGGTCACAAGGCGGCAACGCAGGAGCGAGCAATGAGCGACGCAGAGGCGAAGGTACCAGTACGCAAGACCGACACGAAGGCGCACCCAGCAGCGAGCGGAGAGAACGCTCAAGGTGCTTCAGGAGAGAACCCGCAGCGCGAATGGATTGACACGTTGCTCATGGCAGCGGTCATGACCCGGAGCAAAAAGAAAAACACCGAGGGAGCGGCCCCCAGCGAGATTGCCGAAGCGAAGGGAGGTGGCCCAGCGGAAACGACGAGCGCTGCTCCAGCACAGGCAACGCAGGAGAAGAAAGAAGAGGCTTTTGTATCCCAGGAGACCGTGCAACCTGAAGGCGAAGAGGCTACTGAAGAATCGCTACAGCCAGAGGGCGACAACAACGTTGCCGACGGTCACCTCGAGGATGAGAAGAGGTACAGAAGACGACGTTGCGAGGTACCTGGGTGCACCAAGTTTGCTCGATTTAACAACGCCTGTTCGGGTCATGGAGGGCGCCGCCTGTGCTCTCAAACCGGATGCAAACGCGTGGCGCAGTTTGGGCACAAGTGTAGTGCCCACGGCGGCGTTAAGTATTGCAGCGTGGAAGGTTGCAAGCGTGCGGTTCAGTCGCGCGGTTTCTGCAAGACCCACGGTGGTGGTGTTCGATGCAAGCACCCAGGCTGCGAGAAGGGGGCGATCTCCAAGGGCCATTGCCGTGCTCACGGCGGCGGATCTCGATGCGCCGAAGAATCCTGCCAGAAGTGGGCTCAACGCCACGGGTTTTGCGTGCGTCACTCCAAGACGGCAGCTAGTGCTACCGAGGAAATGCCACCTCTCGATTCGGCTCAAGTGTAGTGCATCTACTAGTACGAGTACAGGAACCAAGGGCAACGCGTAGTGTCCATATTCAGCACCTTTGCGTCAACTGTGACATGTGCCATCAATCTTTCTCGATTAAGTACGATTCTCGTTGTCACAGATCGCTCACAGGTCGCACATTAGATGGAAACATGATTGGCGAAGTTACATACCAGTACAAATGCGTGCAATCCAGCTTCTTTGCGTCCAAAGTCTGCAAGATCCAGAGGCATATTGCAGTTGAGGAATACCTATTTGAGCTGACGAGCTACATTGTTCCTCAAGCTGGTACTGTTATTCGTTCAAATTGCGACGAAAACACCTTTTCGTCGATTCCTCTTCTCTAAATGCGCGTGAACGCTACGAGTCTCTTCGATTCGCCATGCGCTTTGGGATGGCGACCTCGAATGCCCGAACCCAGTCACGATGATTCGAGAATTCAATCAAAGCAATCAATACGGCGTCGATGTTGAGCACTAGCTTGCGAACATCCATGTGCTCTTGCAATGGAAGTCGCATCACCCGGAAATTGTGACCCCGAGCTTTTTCCAATGACTGACCTCTACGAACTGAACGATCCACGATACCGCCGACCACGTACACAACACTAGGATCAATGTCATGAAGGACATCGCTTGCGTCGGGTGATAAATACACGATCTCGTCAGCTTGATAGCCGCGATCAATGGGGCAGTCGTGGAGATGAATCTGCGATGGATGCAAAGAGTCAGTAGAATTCTAGTAGATCGAATGGCTTTGTACGCCACGCCACAACGACAATACCTTCCAGCTTGGGAGTCCATGTCGATGCCCAATATCTGCTGCCCGGCCATAATAGGAAGCAACGTGTAGCGAAACTACTCGGTCCAAAGTACATCTCTTCATGTAGCCATAAACGCATCCGAGTTGCTTGAAGATGCTGTGGCATTCCTTCAAGAACGATGAAGTGAGCACCACATACACCTGAAACTCTCACAGTGGAACATCACATACTCTATCCGTTTGCTTGTGAGCGAAAGCCAAATCGACCACAGTGCGAAGACCGTTGGCAAAACCGTCATCCAATTTTTGCTGCATGTCGTCCAGTTAGTGAGTAATCATCCCAAAACCAGTTGAAGTATGCTTACGTATTGCTCAACGCGTTGCATCTTGATTCGCTCCATTTTCTCTCGCTTCTGCTCGTCTGTCATGCAGCCTTCTTGTTCCTTTAGCTCAGTGGCTCGCTCAACCTTCTTTCGCTGGAGCTGTTTGTCTTTCTGCCTCCGACGCGTTTCTCTTTGTTGCTCACGACGCGCAGCCTTCGTCGTTCGCTCGAAAGTGCGTCTGTACGAATGCTTCTGGATCCAGCGCCAAGCTACCGCTGATATTGTCGCCGCCATGGCAGCGGCGACGACAATCCTCGCGACCCTCCATTCAGTCATTTCCCAACAAATTCCCGCCATTGCTAGCTCTCTGATCTGAGCCCTGAAATTCAACTTCTATTGGCCAAATAATTGGATGAAATCTGAGTCTGCAAGAATTCGATTGGCACTAGAATTCGATTGATGTGCAAGAATTCGATTGACAAATCTCTCCTGGATGCGGATGCAGGAGATCGGCGGCGACTCCCCCGTATTCTTGAGTGGTTTCGCATCAGAATGCCTCGCTGGTGGCACCACAATACCCCAGTTTACGCCTATTAACGCTGGCTTCTTGCAGTCTTTCCAATCGCATCGGTCGACAAGTAAGAACTGACGGCGGTGTTGAGTTTCTGCGGGATCTGACGAATGGTTCCAGTTGTGGATCTGGCATGCAAAGAGGACGGCGCCAGCTACTACTCGGGCGATCACCGCGAACGGCAGAGTATCGACATGAGTTTTGGTGACTTTCTCGACTATTTCACTTCGGCGTTTCGCGGGCAAGAGCACTGGCTGGGTTCTGTCGACGGCCTTCAGTTCTACCTATGTCAATGCCCGATTGCTGTATTCAAGCCTGACGAGACTTGCGCTGGGCCGATTTTGCCGCGCATTATGGAACACTTTCGCATGTATGTGACTAACCACGGGACCGGAGGAAACTTTGTCAGTCCTAATCAAGGCTCTGCTGTTAGTCCATCATTGCTTCCTGATGAGCAGGTCACTCAAGTCAACCTCTGGATGGCCGTCGAGCAGAGTCGAACAGGAATTCACTACGACGCGTACCAAAACGTGCTCGTAGTTCTGCACGGAAAGAAAACATTGAAGCTGTATCCACCGTCACAAACGAAGAATCTCTATCCTCGACCAATATATTCGCGGTCGTCGAATCACAGCTCGGTGAATTTCACGGACCCGGATCTGTCAACGCATGTTGACTTCACACAAGCCGAGCCTATCGTCATGGAAGCGTTGGCAGGAGGTGCGTTGTTGCTAAAACTGCTAGAGGAATTTGAGCCTTGTAAGCTAATGCCTGGTCACTGTGATGCTTCCGTAGATGCAGTCTATATTCCCGAAGGGTGGTGGCACCAAGTGGATTCAGAACCGTTCACTATCGCAGTAAATATCTGGTTCGACGGCATTCGCGATCAGCTTGTCAGAAATACCGACATGAGCGTGTATTACGCTCGAGTCGTAATGGAGGACCTGGTGCGAGCGGAAACGTCGAGTGCAATCCTAAAACTGCGGACCATCTGCCAAGTGAAGACGGGACTTCAATCAACACCCTCTCCTTCACAGATCGCTGAAGGAACAATGAGTCAACAAGCCCGCGAATCGCTGATGCTGTCGATGTCTGAGGATGATCTCGCTCAGGCTCAGATTGTGTTGGCGTCGGAGTTCCCGTCTGTCTGGAAAGATATTCTCATCAACGCAACGGACGAGTTTGCTGCATTCCTCACCGACTTCTGGGACCGACTCGCCGACGAAGCGCACTGGGTACCGACAGTTTTTGGAGCCCTCGGCGACGATAATGACGGCATCAAGCATGGTCTGCTCAACAAGCACGAACGCTTCAAGCAGAAGATCTGCAGCCAAGTCATCACTGCCACACTCGGCATTTGAATTTAGAATGAGTGGCTCCACTCAACCAGAGGATGTTGACCGATTGTGGCGCGAATACATCTGATTAGAAGGCAATCAATGCGAAGCACCATCTGTCAACGAAAACGTGCTTACAATAGAACGCTCCATATTCATTTCCACATCATCGTTAGTATTTTTTCAGAGAATCATGGAGATCGAGTTCGAACGGATATACTTTTTAATGGAAAGACATTGAACTTGCACCTGTGATGACGAGGGTTGTGTCAGCGATGTGTCGCGTGTTTGTGACTGCCTTCAGGCGTTTTTTTCGTTCACAGTCGAAGTGCGCCACCAGTTTGGCTTCCCATTCTGGAAACGAAAGAACCCGAAGAAGCACAACCACTCCAAGGCTAAACATGACGACTCGCTCAAGCTCGAACGCCGGGATCGACGAGGACGTGCGCAAGCTCAAGATCCAGCGCGTCTGGAATGTCGTGCCGTCGGAATTCTCCATGCTCACGACCAACCCGATCCGCAAAATCGTCGACAACATCAAGAAACCAGAGAACTCGGACAAGGCGCTCATCCCGCTCTCGCTCGGTACGCACGGTTTGGTTATAAAACTGACCGACTCGTCATTCTAATCGAGTGCTCGTGTGTGTGTGTGTGTTTGTGTGTACAGGTGACCCGACTGTGTTCGGTAACTTCAAGTGCCCCGAGGTCCTTGTTGAGTCGATCGTCCGGAATGTCCGGTGAGTTTGCATTCTTTTTTTTTTTTCGCCACACCAGGAAGAAGTTGAGTTATGCTCATCCGTTTCTCTAGTTCGATGAAGCACAACGGCTACATCCACTCGTCTGGCACTGAAGCAGCGCGTGAAGCGATCGCCCAGGCCCACGGCAGCCTTGCAGCGCCACTCACCAAGGACGTACGTTCATCTCGTGCTGGGCCATCTGACTTGGTTGATATTCTTACATTTATTGAGCTGCGCAGGACATTGTCATCGCCAGTGGGTGCTCGGGTGCCATTGATATCGCTCTGACAGGTCTGCTAAACCCGGGTGACAACATTTTGTTGCCGAAGCCGGGCTTTCCGCTGTACCAAGTGATCTGCGACGCCCACAAGATCAAGTGCAAGTTCTACGATTTGCTCCCAGAGAAGAACTGGCAGGTTGATCTGGAGCAACTTGAGTCGCTCATAGATGAAAACACGAAAGCCATCCTCGTCAACAACCCGTCGAACCCATGTGGAAGTGTGTACTCGAAGGAGCATCTGGAAGAAATTTTGACTGTCGCCGACCACCACAAGATGCCGATCATCGCGGATGAGATCTACGGCGACATGGTCTTCGGGGACAACATGTTCTTCCCGATGGCCACGCTCACGAAGACTGTACCAGTCGTCTCGGTCGGTGGCCTCGCGAAGAAGTTCCTCATTCCTGGCTGGCGAGTCGGATGGCTCATGGTCCATGACCGCAACGACGTCCTGAAGGATGTGCGCACGGCGTACTTCAAGCTATCTCAGCTGATTCTTGGCGCCAGCTCACTTGTCGTGGTAAGTTTATCACTCTTCAAGATGGTTCGGTGGTTGTGCGTCGTTACTTATCCGCTGCCTTTACAGAGTGCCATCCCTGACCTGCTCACCCCTACACCTGGAAGTGCCGATGCTGCCTCTCTGGAGGAGTTCAAGGTCAACTATTACGATACCTTGGAGCGCAACTCTAAGTTCACTCTGGACACCTTGAGCAAGATTCCTGGACTAAAGGTTGTCGTGCCGCAGGGTGCGATGTATGTGATGGTGAGTCGTTCATTCTCGGCCATCAGTTCGATCAAGCTGAGATCTCACATTTGGGTTCGTTATTCAGGTCAACGTGGACACTACCGTGCTCACGGGCATCAAAGACGACTTTGACTTCACGCAGAAGCTCCTCGACGAAGAGTCGGTGTTTGTTCTTCCTGGCCAGGTTGGTTGCACATTCAACTCTGCTAGTGGTGGATGTTTCGATCGCTCATTCAGTTCTCCCATTGCAGTGCTTTGGCATGGCCAACTACTTCCGGATCGTGTTCTCAGCGCCACACGAAGTGCTCGATGATGCCTACTCGCGCATCGCGGAGTTCTGCAAACGCCACAGCAAGTAAACAATCATTCAGTTTGCTTCCTTCAAGTGGCTTCACTTTGTAACCTCAGATGAAAATTACAATTCAAGGATTTTATTCATTTCTCCGTAAACTATTCTGGACCCATCCAAATCCCTTCCCCTCCTGATTTCTCAATGTTGAGTTTTGGCCAATCCAGAGAAAGGTGTAACCCATTCGTAACCCCGATTGGATCCATCAAAGACGAGTTTTCTCATGGACAACCTGACCTCCCTTCGCCTGAGGAGCTCTGTGTTGACATTGGCGTTGGACTCTGCAGGTGCCGCCACCATTCCATTCCGCCGTGCAGTGCTGTAGGCTGCAGCTCGCAGTAAGAAAAGAACACCATCATGAAGCGGTTGCTATCGTCTCTCGCGACGATCGCGGCGCTGTGCTGCGCGACGTGGATTGCGCCAGCTACAGCCGCGTCAAACGGCGTGATCATCGTGCGCGGCAACAAGCTGTACAATGCAAAGACTGGCGAGCGCTTTATGATTAAAGGAGTACGTGCGTACATTCGCGGCTCGCAGTGTCGATTGGATGCAGTGTGATTGACTTACAATATCGCTGGTGCAAAACTAGCTAACCTACGAATATGCCGTGAGCGACAAGTACTACACGCAGTATTCGAAAGCCGCGATCGCCACCAACCTCAAGGACCTCAAATTCAATGCTGTCCGCGTGTACAACATCAACCCGGAGGAGTCTTACAAGCTGTTTATGAACGACATGGAGGCGCTTGGCGTGTACGTGTTCGTCGCGGCGTCACCGGACAACTCCGACTACTTTGGCCCGTACCGGTACGCCACGATGCGCAAAGATCTTCCACCTGAGGCCACCGACGGCAACACTTGCTACCCTGCGCTGCTGCTAGAATACGGCAAGAAGGTGAGCATCTCCCAAATGATGGTAAATATGACTGCCCAGTTCATTCTAACGTAGCCCTCGGCATTTTCAGATCGCACTCAACTTTGCTCAGTATGACAACACGCTGGGCATGATTCTTGCGAACGAAATCATGCAAGGCAGTCTGATGGCTGGCGCCTGTGTCAAGCAGTACGCTGCGGACTTGAAAACGTGGATGCGCGCCAACAGCAAGTTGATGCGCATGATCCCGCTCGCGTATGCTGCTGCGGACAGTTCGTACGACAACCCGAAACTCACGAGTACAGTGCTTCAACCGGAGGACTACCATGTTGTCAAGATTCAAGGCCTTCTTTGCGGTGATACGATGAAAAATGGTATGATGCAGAAAAGCATTGACATGTACCTCATCAACGAGTACCGGTGGTGCGACGATGTCACCTACGACGCGACGTACGCCAAGTTCCTAGAGATTGTCAGTGGTATGCCCATTGTTGCTGCTTTCGGAGAGTATGGGTGCCACAACACGCCATTTTCCACGCCCAGAAAGTGGCCCATGGTCCCGTACTTGTACCAATCGCCGAATCAGACCGAGGGGTTCACGAACGTTTTCTCCGGTGGACTCGCGTATTCGTACGGTGAAGCCAAACTTGATAGTGGCTCAGGGTTCCCAATGTTTACCGGTACAGTCTACATCGTCCGGAAGTTCTCTGGCAGTGCATATAGCTGATGACGCTTTCCCATCTTAGGTGGCTCGCTCGACTTCTTGTCGACTCCGAGTAGCAAGCCGACAGGTGATTACAGCAACCTGAAGAGTCAATTCGTCAAGTACTCACCGTACAGTGACCCGGCCAAGTGGACCAACGGTACCCAGTGTACATGGGTCCCGACAGTGACGGAATCTATCAGCTCCACGAACAAACTTGCCACCAAGAGTGGCTGGTTGGTGAGCAGCTGCACGTCGAGTGTTCTCAAGATTGCACCTTCGGACACGTGGGTTGCAAAGTCTCGTCAAGGAGCTGTGTGCGACAGCGACGGTAAAACTTGTGATGTCAAAGTGTCATCTGCGCTCAACACGACTCAAGTTTCGATCTGCGGGAGCACTGCCACTACCTCGGTCGTGTCTGGCGGCGGTGCTTGCAATGTTTCTAGTGACTGTGGTACCAACGGCCAGTGTTTGAAAGTAAACGGCACGAATGAGTGTTCGTGTATGTCATGCTGGTCCGGATCAGACTGCACCATCCGAGATATGGCTGCTTGCAGCACACTAAGCAGTAGCAAGAGCGCGCCGAAGATCGTTTTCGCGTTGGTCGGCGTCTTCCTGGGCTTCATGCTGGTTGCATTCATTGCTCTCGGGGTTATTGCCGCAAAGAAGAAAAAAGGTGCGTCTTGGCAGTCTCTATGTATACGGTCTCTGATGCAGTGGTACTGACGTCCTTGCTTTGACGTAGCCACCCAGCAACTTGCAGATCAGGTGAAGCTGGGGCATGGGGGCGCCTCAGTCCAAGAGCCTGTTTCTCGCTAGATCGGTCGGTTCACTCGAGACGTTCCGTTTCGATTCCTACTATATCTGAATTCAACACCTCTCCAATCCCACAATTTTCTTGAATGTCGCGTCGTTTCATTGTGTCCGTTGGCAATGCGCTCCGTCCCATTCTAATCTTTTCCTACGGGTGGCAGATCTTTTGTTTAGCAAGAAAAGTCAGCACAGCACTCGCAGAGGAACCAGTTTGCTCATACAGGACCAGATTGGGCAGCGTCGGTTTGCTACGCAGCCTCGAAGGCTGTCTCCGCACAAGAGGCACCTACAATACAACAAACTACGGCCCAGCAGCCAATGCGAGGTACCGGCACTGTGCACAGACTGACATGCAACCCACGTCGTTATTGCATCACATGCCCCAGCTCAGCATCTCAGCGATCTACAACTCCAACCACAACATGAAGTGGACAGCCCTACCCCTGTTTTCATTTCAACCAATAGCATGTATTTATTTGACACACAGGCACCCAATCGAACGGATCTGAAGTTTCGTTGGGGTTTCCATAATACGGGCGAGAAAGCCAGGGGCCGAGAGTCGTTGCATTGCTGTCTGTGTCTGAAACCCTGGCTGCGCACGCCAACGCCAACGCCCACGCGCCAACACCAACGCGAACGCAAACGCCACAGACAGAGACAGACGTTCAGACCGTGGCGATAGATTTCAGTATCCGAAAGAAGGTCCGATGGCGCGCTTGTTCTCGTCGCTGACGGCACTGCTCGCGCTGTGCTGCGGCGCCGCGTTGGCACCTTCAGGCGCGGAGGCCGCTGGCGTCGACGGCGTGATCGTCGTGCGCGGAAACAAGATGTACAACGAGAACACGGGCGAGCGCTTCATGATCAAGGGTGTACGTTGGATATGTCGAAGGTATATGCTGGTTCCTAGGGTGGTTGCGCTCATGACCGGGTCTGTGTGGTGTTGAACAGATGACCTACGAGTACGCTGTGAGTGATAGCTACTACACCAAGTACTCGAAGAGCGTGATCGCTGCCAACCTCAAGGGCCTCCAATTCAACACGCTTCGAGTCTACAACATTAACCCTGACGAGTCGTACGAGCTGTTTATGACGGACATGGCAGCGCTGGGCGTCTATGTGATGGTCGCGGCGTCTCCAGACAACTCGGACTACTTTGGAAAATACCGCTTTGCTCCGATCCGCAAGGACCTTCCGCCTGAGTCGAGCACTGGAGAGACGTGCTACCCAGCGCTACTGCTCGAGTACGGCAAGAAGGTCGGTGAATCTTGTGGAAGTAGACCATGTGAGCTTGCGTTTGCTAATCTTTCGTGCCAACTGTCTTTCTTAGATCGCCAAGAACTTCGCCCAGTATGACAACACCCTCAGCATGATCATCGCCAACGAGATCATGCAAACAGACTTGAAAGCAGGGGCTTGCGTGAAGCAGTACGCTGCTGATCTGAAGAACTGGATGCGTACGAACGGGAAGAACATGCGCATTCTCCCCATTGCCTACGCGGCTGCTGACAGTGCCTACAGTAACCCGAAGCTCACCACGACCGTTCTCCAGCCGGAAGATTATCACGTTGTGAAGATCCAAGGTTTACTCTGCGGTGACACTTTCAAAGACGGGATGATGATGAAGAGCATCGACATATATCTCATCAATGAGTACCGTTGGTGTGACAAAGCGACGTATGAAGGAACATACGCGAAGTTTCTCGAGGTCGTCCAGGGTATTCCCATCGTTGTGGCTTTGGGAGAGTACGGTTGCCGCGGGACAAAAGGCACAATCCGAACGTGGCCGATGATTCCATACTTGTATCAAGCTCCAAGCCTGACTGATGGTTTCACAAACGTCTTCTCCGGAGGACTCGCGTATTCGTACGGCCAGGCTAAGCTATCTGCCGATTCTGAGTACCCCATGTTCATTGGTGAGTCGTGTCCCATCGTTTGTGTAAAGGCGTGACAACGTGATTCTAACTTCTTTTGGTAGGCGGCTCTCTGGACCCGATGTCAACACCGAGTCAAACGGCGACGCCGGACTACAACAACCTGAAGAAACAATTTGCGACGTACCTGCCGTACAAGGACCCTGCTGCCTGGACTAGTGACACTAAGTGCAAGTGGGTGCCGACCATCACGGAAAAGATCAGTGCGACCAATACGCGAGCGACAAAGAGTGGATGGATCATTGACAGTTGCTCGTCGAGCGTTCTCAAGATTTCAAGTGCAGACACGTGGGCGGCCAAAACTCGCCAAGGTGCCGCCTGTGACAGTAAGGGTGCTGCGTGTGAAGTTCCCGTAACGTCTCCTACTGGTACCACCCAGGAGAAGATTTGCGGCGGCGTCTACGTCGTGGAAGCTGGCGGTGGCAAGTGTAAAACCTCGTCTGATTGCGGCAAGAATGGTCAATGTCTTGAGGTGAATGGCGAGACCCAGTGCAGCTGTCTTGCTTGCTGGTCGGGGAGCGATTGCAGCGTGAGAGATACAGCTTCGTGCAGCAAGCTCACGAGCAGCAAGACTGCTCCGAAGATTATCTTTGCGACTGTCGGTGGGTTCCTCGTCATAATGCTCTTCGTATTCGCGGGGATTGGAGTGACAGCGCAGAAGCAAAAGCGAGGTGAGAATCGTGTGCATGTCCAGGAGTGGGATTGCAAGCGTTCTAACGGCTGCTGCTTTTTTTCCCATTAGTTATGGATCGCCACATCAACACAGTCAAGCTCCGCGGCCCCGCGGACGCCAATGCACACGCACCCACGGCAATGTAGTGCAATGGTGCTGTCATTTTCAGCGAGCAGAAGTTGGTGAACAGTTCGTTAACCACAGTACCGTACATGCTTCCATAAGTTAACATATGCCATTTGAGAGACTGCGCGTGGCCATGTCCCCAAGGGCAGGTAGCTACACGCCAGCACTCATAGCCACCAACAACGCGCCTCGCAAACTCTTAGCATGCCGCCGAAGAAGAAGGAGGTGCGCTTACTTTGAGCGGCGCGTCAATAAAAAACTTGGTGGCGCGTCGATTTAGCTGACAGCAGCCGTTCACTCTCTTCAACAGGAAGCGCCGCCGCGTGTGTACCTCGGCCGTCCTGGCAACAATGTCAAGATTGGCATCGTCGGTCTGCCAAACGTCGGCAAGAGCACGTTCTTCAACTGCCTGTCGAAGCTGAACATTCCTGCGGAGAACTTCCCATTCTGCACGATCGAGCCGAATGAGGCGGTGGTGCCGATGCCGGACCAGCGCTTCAACTGGCTCGTTGAATTGGTCAAGCCCCAGAACACGTGCGTGGTACTAAATGGTTGCGAATGAGCGAATTCATCGACTAACGGATTAAGAATTTGCGCATAGGGTGCCGCCTGTGATCGCGATCACGGACATTGCCGGTCTCGTCAAGGGCGCCGCTGAAGGCGCCGGTCTCGGCAACAATTTCTTGTCACACATCCAGGCCGTCGATGCGATTTACCACATGGTCCGAGGCTTCGACTCGAAGGACGTGACCCACGTTGAAGGTAGTTTGAGCATTTGGATTTGTCAATGAGGCTGGCTCTCACGAACAACTGGTGTGCGTAGGCAACGTCGACCCTGTCCGTGATATCCAGATTATCCAGCAAGAGCTCCGCCTTAAGGATATCGAGCGAGTGTCTAAGTTGGTAAACGCCAACCGCAAGAATGTCGAGCGTGGTGTCGGCGGAAAGGAGAAGAAACTAGAGTGGGAGGCCCTCGTCCGGGTTCAGGAGTGGCTCGAGGCTGGCAAGGACGTATCGTTTGGAAAGTGGACTCCCTTCGAGGTCGATATCCTGAACACGCTTCAGCTCTTGACGGCAAAGCCCGTGGTGTTTCTTGTCAATGTGAGCAAGAAGGACTACTTGCGTAAAGGCAACAAGTACCTCCTCAAGATCGCCGAGTTTGTGAAGGAGCGAGGTGGAGACGAGCCCGTGATCCCATTTAGCTGCGAATTCGAGCAGGAGATTCAGGATCTCGAAGCTTCGGGCCAGCTTGCGGCCTACATGAAGGAGAACCCGACCCACAAGTCGACCCTCAACCGCATCCTGAAAGTTGGATACCAAGCACTTGGCCTCATCCACTTTTTTACCTTTGGTAAAGTCGAAGTTCGTGGTTGGACGATCCGCAAGGGTCGTCTGGCACCGCAGGCCGCTGGTGTCATCCACTCGGACTTCGAGCGTGGCTTCATCATGGCTGAAGTGCAGGCTTTCGCCGATCTCAAAGAGTGTACGTTGTGTGGAAGTGCTGGCTGGTTGAGTTTGTGTGAAATTGAGTGCCGTGATACGTCGCAGTGGGCTCGGAGGAAGCGGTGAAGAAGGCCGGCAAGCTGAAGATGCAGGGTAAGAAGTACGAGGTCCAGGACGGCGACTGTATCTTTTTCAAGTTCAACACGTAGAGCACATTCGCTGGAATGCCTAATCGTGCAACGTCCAGCCACGAAGTCGCAGTTGGTGCATGTAATAAGTGATCTGAACAAGAGATATACTGGATTACAGATACCCGGCACAGATCCAAATACCGGTCCATCACCGGTATCCATGTTAAACCTTTCATCAGAGCCATCCAAGACAATCAACTCCAATCGCGAAATTAGTCACGAAGCAAGATGCCGCCGAAGAAGAAGGAAGTACGTACGGCTTTGCGAACAATTTCGCGTGGTTACGTGTAGACGCGGCTACGCGCGCATATCTGGTGAAGAATGGTATTCATTGGAGCGTTTTCTCTTCTCTCCCCGCCCCTTAGGAAGCCCCGCAGCGAGTGTATCTCGGCCGCCCAACCAACAATGTCAAGATCGGCATCGTCGGTCTGCCGAACGTCGGCAAGAGCACGTTCTTCAACTGCCTGTCGAAGCTGAACATTCCTGCGGAGAACTTCCCGTTCTGCACGATCGAGCCGAATGAGGCGGTGGTGCCGATGCCGGACCAGCGCTTCAACTGGCTCGTGAAGAAGTACGAGCCGAAGAGCATGTACGTCTCTGCAATCCCTTGTTGTTGTGTACGATATTTTGCATCCCCGTTTTGATACGTGGTCTATGTGTCCGTCTGTAGCGTTCCTCCTGTGATGACGATCACGGATATCGCCGGTCTTGTCAAGGGCGCCGCTGAAGGAGCCGGTCTAGGCAACAATTTCTTGTCGCACATCCAGGCCGTCGATGCGATTTACCACATGGTCCGTGGCTTTGACTCGAAGGAAGTGACCCACGTGGAGGGTGAGAAGAAATTCGTGCCCCAGTATAAACATTTTGTGGAAACTGACCGAGTTCTGGTCATCTAGGCAACGTTGATCCTGTTCGCGACATCGAGATCATCCAGGCCGAGCTTCGCCTCAAGGATCTGGAGCGTGTCTCGAAGTTGGTGACCACCAACCGCAAGAACGTCGAGCGCGGGCTTGGCGGAAAGGAGAAGAAGATGGAGTGGGAAGCTCTTGTGCGCGTCCAGGAGTGGCTCGAATCTGGCAAGGATGTGGCGTTTGGCAACTGGAACCCACTTGAGGTTGATGTGCTGAACACCCTTCAGCTTTTGACCGCCAAACCCACGGTGTTCCTTGTGAACGTGAGCAAGAAGGATTACCTTCGCAAGGGCAACAAGTACTTGACGAAGATTGCCGAGTTCGTGAAGGAGCGTGGTGGCGACGAGCCCGTGATCCCGTTGAGCTGCGAGTTCGAGCAGGAGATGATGGACTTGGATGCGTCTGGTCAGCTTGCGGCTTACCAGGCGGAGAACCCGGACCACAAGTCGATTCTCAACCGTATCTTGAAGATGGGATACCACGCTCTCGGTCTGGTTCACTTCTTCACGGCTGGTAAGGACGAAGTGCGCGGCTGGACGATCCGCAAGGGTCGTCTGGCACCTCAGGCCGCGGGTGTCATCCACACCGACTTCGAGCGCGGCTTCATCATGGCTGAAGTGCAGGCTTTCGCTGATCTCAAAGAATGTAAGTACAATCGTCTGGCGGACGCAAACGGGTAGTGTGCGCTTGGGTTCTCATTTGGGTGTTGTCAACTGCAGTGGGCTCGGAGGAAGCGGTGAAGAAGGCTGGCAAACTGAAGATGCAGGGCAAGAAGTACGAGGTCCAGGACGGCGACATCATCTTCTTCAAGTTTAACACCTAAGCGTGACTTACTAGTTGGGCAGCAGTTGCGTCAGGAGAGAGACAGTGACAAGCACCCAGTCGGTTGGTGCGCACATGCGCAAATGGAGTGTTAGCACTCAGCAACATGTTTGGCTCAGTCAGAACCAGAATTAGTTTAGCTTGGCTTCTTCATTGTGGTTGAAGAATGGGAGGTTGGTTACTCCCAAGGATACGCTCGTTTCTAAGCATCGATTTTAACGTTTCTAACGCTTCACACATATTCCCGCGTGAACAGCTTCAAAATGGAAGGAATTGGCAACCCTATGGGCGACGCTTTGCGCTTTTTGAGTGAATGCTGGTCGTTGACCCTTCGCCAGCCCCTCCTTCCTTGTAAATATGGATAGTTGCTCCTTCTACACTGCGGTCTGCAGCCTTGTGGCCGCGAAGAGACGCTACGATCGTTCACACTCTCTCCGCCCAAGATTGGTGGCAACTCCATTGGCGCGCCGCCAGATCCTACAGCATCCTGTTCGTGTGTGGTTCTCTTCCTTGACGTCGTCCAAAGTGTCACCCGTGCTCACATCCAGTCCACGCCATGGTGAGTATTTCTGCGCTGGGTTGGCTTTGTCTCCTCCCTGCCAAGCTGTGCTGAGCGGCTTTTGGTGTTGCTGTCCCTTGGAATGCAGCCGATCGGATTCGGCGCCGAGCCGGAAATGGCTTGGATCGCGCCAAAGCAGGCCGGCGACGTCCCTGTCAAGCGCTCGGGCCACTCGTTCACGCTCAAAAGCACCGACACGGAGACCTGCGTGTACATGTTCGGCGGCTGCGACCACAAGTCGCCGCCCGGGCCGACGAACGACCTGTACAAGCTCGACCTTAGCAACGGAGCCTACGCTTGGTCCAAGGTGATCCCTAGTAGCACGGCGCCGGAAGATCTGCCGCCAGCAAGGTGGCGCCATTCAGCGGTGCTGCACGAGAAGAAGCTCGTCATCTTTGGCGGCTTCGCGGCCGAGAAGCGCATGAACGACGTCTGGGTCTTTGACACGGAGCTGCGCATTTGGGAGCAGCAGCACGGTCAGGGATTCTGGGAAGGCGTGCCACAGTGCCGCGGCGCGCATAGCGCGACTCTGCTCGGTGACAAGATGTACGTGTTCGGTGGCTACGGGGGCAACGGGTATGGCCGCACCGACTTCAACGATTTACACGCGCTGGATCTCGTGCACTGGCGCTGGGAAGAGGTTCATATGGAAGGCGACAAGCCCGAGCCCCGCTCGGGCCACCAGACGTGTCTGGTCAACGACAAGCTTTTTGTGATTGGTGGCTGGAACTCGTTCAAGCAGTTCCTCGACGTTTGCGTCTGCGACCTGACGACCAAGACGTGGAGCGTGCAGGATTTAAAACTCCCGTCACCGACATGGAACCACACGTGTGTCAGCGTCGCGGCTGTTCCGCACTGGAAGATTTTCATGTTCGGTGGCAACAGCGGCGATCTTGCCGAGTCCGGCACGGCGCAAGGCATGTACCTCAACTCGGTTCTCGTGCTCGACACTGGCTCCATGTCGTGGCAGTCACCGCCCGTGAAAGGCGATGCTCCGATCCCTCGCGCGGACACAAACATGGTCTTCGACAAGAACACCAACTACATGACCTTCTTCGGGGGCTGGGCCAACCGCTGGTTCAACGACTTGCACGTTCTCAACGCCAGCGAAGTCGTCGGTCCACCGTATGCCGTTTCCGCGATCGAGCCAACCGCTGGTCCGATCACGGGGAATGCTAAGGTCAGAGTCCACGGCTACAACTTCGTCGGGCAGAATGCCACGCTTCGCTTCTCTGTGTCCAAGGGCTTTGTAGATGTGCAAGGTACCGTCCTCAACTCGTCGTTGATCCAGGCGACCGCTCCAAGCTTTGAAAAGTACGGCGCGCTGCAGGCTGAAGTTCGTGCGTCGTTGTCGGGCATGCCGTACACGAACGTATCTGCCGCATTCAAGTTCCACTCGGTCACAGCTGCTTCAAAGTCGCTTGCTTTTGGACCGTGCTTGATCTCGGCGCTCAGCGACATGTGCCTCTCACAATCCCCGACCACGTTTGTCATTCAGAGCCGTGATAAAGATGACTCACCGCGAGATTGTGGCGGAGACGAATTTACTATCGAGCTCAAGAGTGCAGACGAGAACCTGAAAGGTGATGACGCTGTGGAGATGAAGATCACCACAATTATCGACAAGAAGGACGGCACCTACGTGGTCACCTTCACGGCGCCAAAGCCTGGTAAGTATGTGCTGTCCGTGGATTTCAGCGGTACATTTGGTGGGATAGCTGGCCCTGTCCGAGGATCACCGTTTACGATGGCATTCCAGCCGATTACAGAAGAAAACAAGGTTAAGTGTATGCCTCCTCTTGCCAGCGACAAGGATTTGGATTCGGGCGAAATGATTCGTCGGGTGATGGCAAGCATGAACAAACGCAATGGAGAGTTCCGTCGTATCCTCCTGGACTTGAAGAAGGATATTCCAAGCAACGAAGCAGATGGTCTCGAGACATTGCGCAAGATCAAGGAGATCATCAAAAAGCTCGACGTCGAGAAGGAGAGCAACATCCTTGCCCTCGACCAAGTTCGCCAGATGTTCAGTCACGTCCAGAAGAACGGCGGCCATGTTGACAAAGAGCTCGTCGATATCGAAAATATGGACAAGTTGTTCTTGGATGTGCAGAAACAAGTTCCGACGACTGAGCAACGGGTTCAGGAGCCGACGCGAGTATTTAGCGAGAAGACTGAAGACCGGATTGTTGCCTATGAGAAGACGATCGCCAAGAAGAAAGAAACGCTCAAGACGCTCGACTTTTGGTCGTACAAACTGGAAGCCGACAAAGCACTCGAGAAGATCGAGAGCTACCTTGTTGACTGGGAGATGGAGATGAAGAAAAGTGAAGAGAACACGCGCCTGTGCGCAATCTTCGGGTTTCCACAGCACATGAACGAGTCTCTTCGCTTGATGGGACTCATGCGTGCCGATGTGGAAGCTGCCAAGACGGTTTGGGGTATCATTCGTCGCACAAAAACATTTTTCCAGAATACAAGCCAGATCTTGTTCAACCAAGTGGATGTCAACTCGCTTCAAATCGAAATCCAGTCGACGCTGAAGGAATTGAAAAAAATACCCAAGGAGATCCAGTGGAGTGACGCGTATCAGACGATTCTGTCGGAATGCCAAGCGTTTGACAAGACCCATCCGCTCATTCGCTGCGTATCATCCAGCTACATGCGACCACGGCACTGGAAACGAATTATGGCCAAAACGGGTGAATTTCCGACACCTGACGAGGATCCAGAGCAACGTCTCGGACTCATTCTAAGCAAGAACCTCTACAATTACAGCTCCGACATTACGGAAATCTGCTACGAGGCTGAAAAGGAGCAAGAACTGGAACTTCGTCTGATCGAACTGGAAGGCATTTGGGCGGAAGTTAACTGGGAGATGACGGCGTACAACCCACAAGCTTCCGAAGAGGAAATTGTTCCGCTTCTGAAAGTGTCCGAAGAGAACTTCGAGTTGCTTGAGACTCATCAGATTGATGTGCAGGGCATGAGTGCGTCGCCATACCAATCCGAGTTCGAGCCGCGAGTCGCCAGCTTGCAAATCGGCCTGTCGTCGATCAACGAAGTGGTCGTTTTGATTGGTGACATTCAGCGATCGTGGAGCTATCTCGAGCCACTTTTCATTCAGTCCGAAGAAGTCAAGAAGCAGCTGCCAGAACTCACGGCGGATTTTGAGGACATCGATGTGGACGTTCGCAGAATTTTGAAGAATTCGTGGAAGACGTTTAACGTCCGACATGCGTGTACGGAGCCGGGTCTCATCAAAAAGCTGGAGCAGATCGTAGAGAAGCTCGAGTTGTGCAAGCATCGTTTGAAAGAGTTTCTTGATGGCCGCCGTCGCCAGTTTCCGCGCTTCTACTTCATGTCAGAAGCCGACCTCCTTGACATCTTGTCGAATGGTTCTCACCCTGAGCGCATCATGGTGCATTGCTCAAAGATCTATCTCGCTACAAAGACCTTGACGCTTGTCGAGCGAGGACCCGGAGAGCGCCCCATTGCGACACAGTTTGTGTCTGGTGTTGGCAAAGAAACGGTCGACTTTTGCGAAGCTCCAGTTCTGGACGGCGAGGCCGAAATCTACTTGGAGACGGTGATGCGAGCCATGCGTCTGACGCTGTTCCGTCACATCGAGCGCTCGCTGGTTACATACACGGAAATGCCTCGCGTCGAATGGATCAACTGCATGAACCCAAGCACGGGCCGCCCCATCGACGCCGCTCAAATCATTTTGCTCGCTGCCGGTGTGCACTACGTGCAGGAAGTCGAGCGTGCATTTCGCGCGATGACGGACCAAGGTGAGAAAGATGCGCTGATCAATTACAACAAGCTTCAAGAAAAGCAGCTGGAAGATCTGATCAAGCTGACGCAAAGCGACATCTCGTCGGAAGAACGTCAGCGAGTCATGGTGCTGATCACCATGGATGCTCACGGCCGAGACATCGTCGCCAGCATGATTCGAGCAGGCGTGGATGACGCCACGTCGTTCCAGTGGCAGTCGCAGCTCAAGCACTACTTCTCGCCTGTTCAAGGGTCTTTCAAGAAGCGCGACATGAACTTCCGCGGAATCAACAACTCGCGCGCCCAGATCCTGATCTGTGATGCCGGGATTCCGTACGACTACGAATACCTGGGCAACGGACCTCGATTGGTGATCACACCACTGACAGATCGAATCTACGTGACGGCGACACAAGCACTGAATCTTCAGATGGGATGCGCACCGGCCGGGCCGGCTGGAACGGGCAAGACGGAGACCACGAAGGATCTTGCCAACGCGTTGGGAAAAGTGTGCTACGTGTTCAACTGCTCTCCGGAGATGGACTTCAAGAGTTTGGGCAACATTTTCAAGGGATTGGCATCCTCCGGTTCCTGGGGCTGTTTCGACGAGTTTAACCGACTCGTGCCCGAGGTGCTCTCCGTTTGCTCCGTCCAGTTCAAGGCCGTATGCGACGCCTGCAAGGCTGACGATGAGAAGTTCATCCTCGAGAATGACGAGGTCATGTTGGATCCGACTGTGGGGGCGTTCATCACAATGAACCCTGGGTACTTGGGCCGTTCCGAGTTGCCAGAAGGGCTGAAAGCGCTCTTCCGCCCCATGACTGTCATGGTGCCCGACTTGGTGCTCATCTGCGAGAACATGCTGATGGCAGAAGGGTTCACGCAAGCCAAGATTCTCGCGTCCAAGTTTTACGGCTTGTACTCGCTGTTGGGGCAGCTGCTTTCTAAGCAACTTCACTACGATTGGGGTCTTCGTGCCGTCAAGTCAGTGCTCTGTGTCGCCGGCGCTTTCAAACGAGCGGAGCCCGATATCCCCGAAATCGATCTGCTGATGCGAGCGCTGCGCGATTTCAACATCCCAAAGATCGTGGCTGAAGATCTGGTCATCTTCTTCGGATTGCTGGGCGATTTGTTCCCGCGCGACTCACCGAATGTTGATGTTCGTAACGATCCGCCGCGTAAGCGCGACATGGAACTTGAGTCAATGGTGCAAGGAGCCTCGGAAGCCATCGGCAATTCGCCGCGTCCGGAATTCATGCTCAAGGTCGTGCAGCTCGCTGAATTACTAGCGATTCGCCACTGTGTGTTCGTGATGGGGCCGCCTTCATCAGGGAAGACTGAAACGTGGAAGACGCTGAAAAAGGCGCGCGAGATCATGGGGACGCCAATGGAAGTGCAAGATCTGAACCCAAAGTCCGTGAGCACAAACGAGCTGTACGGATACATCGTGCTCAAGACCCGCGAGTGGAAAGACGGTCTACTGTCGCGGATCATGCGCGATCTCGGGTCCCGCCGACGTGACAACGGCGACGAAGACAACAACCCGAAATGGATCATCCTGGACGGCGATCTTGACGCCAACTGGATCGAATCCATGAACTCGGTGATGGACGACAATCGCATGCTCACGCTGGCCTCGAATGAGCGCATCCCGCTCAAGCCGCACATGCGCATGATCTTCGAGATTCGCGATTTGGTGTACGCGACGCCCGCGACAGTCTCCCGCGCTGGGATCTTGTACATTTCGACTTCGGAAGGCTACCAGTGGCGCTGCCTGATCGATTCGTGGCTCAACAGGCACTGCCAGGCGCCTCTGGACCATCGACTCAAGAAAATGCAATTTACTCCCGACGTGCGTGCCAAGTTCCAGGGCCTTTTCGACCATTACATTGAGCCGACGCTGCGATTTTTCAAGAAGAGGCTCCTTCCGATCGTCCCCGTGGAGGAGACCACGCTCGTGACAAACCTGCTCAACATGATCGACTGCTTGCTGACGCCTCACGTGCTGGAGGACTACACGGTCATGCAGAACAATTTCGTGTTTTGCTGCGTCTGGGCGTTTGGCTCCATCTTGACGGTCAGCGACGATGGCACCGACTACTCGGCCGAGTTCAGCAACTGGTGGAAGAACCAGTGGAAAGATGTCAAGCTGGTCGCCTCAGCTAGCAACACCGTCTTTGACTTTTGGCTCGAGCCCGAGACGTCCAAGTTCAATTCCTGGTCCAAGTCTCCGTACTTTTACACCGAAACGTACAAATCGCCGAGCCCGATCAACCAGATCACCGTTCCGACGACGGAGACGGCCTCAATTGCGTTCTGGCTCGAGAACATGATCGCGAAAAGCGTCCCAGTCATGGTGTGTGGACCTGCCGGTACGGGCAAGACGCAAAACATCGTTGGTATGCTCAAAAAATTGAGCAAAGACGAATCAACGGCGGCGTTTCGGTACTGCACGATCAACTTCAACTTCTACACAACCTCGGGCATCCTGCAACAGGCAATGTTTGGTCAGCTGGAGCGCAAGACTGGTGTCAACCTAGGCCCGCCTGGCAAGGCCAAGCTCATCTACTTCATGGACGATCTGAACTTACCGGAAGTCGATCCGTACAACACGCAAAGCGCCATTTCCTTGCTGCGTCAAGTGATGGAGTACAAGCACTGGTTCGACCGCGCCAAGCTGCAGAACCAGAACATTCTCAGCTGTCAATTCGTTGCTGGCATGAACCCAACGGCCGGCTCGTTCCTGATCGATCCTCGCCTCCAGCGCCACTTTTGCACGTTTGCCATGGGCATGCCCGAGGCGCCGAGTCTCGTGACGATCTACGAAACGTTCCTGGGGGGCCACTTGTCCACATTCAGCGAGGAGCTCAGCAACGTTCAATTCTCGAACGCTTTGATCAAGGCTGCACTGGCGTTGCACAATTCGGTGGTCAACATGTTCCGCAAAACAGCGGCCAACTTCCACTACGAGTTCAACGTGCGGCACTTGTCGAACGTGTTCCAGGGCCTGATCGCCTCCAAAAAGCAACGCTTCTCCTCAACCGAGAAGTTCATCCACCTGTGGCTCCACGAAAGCGAGCGCGTGTACGGCGATCGCCTCGTGTGCAAAGCCGACATCGAAAAGTACAACCAGCTCGTGCAGCTTCAAGTCAAGCGGTCGTTCCCAGCGTGCAACACCAGTCGATACTACGCGGCTGAGAATTCCTGGCCGTTAATTTTCTGCCACTTCACCAAGGACGGCGATCTAGAGTATGACCAGATCACGGGCACAAACCTGGACGATCTGAAGATCAATTTGCAGGCGCAGCTTCGGGATTACAACAACAACGAGAACAACTCGGCCATGCATCTCGATCTGTTCGACGACGCCGTCAAGCACGTGGCTCGCATCGTTCGCATTTTGCGCAACGAAAGTGGCCACGCGCTGCTGGTCGGCGTCGGCGGGTCAGGCAAGCGCTCGCTGGCGCGTCTTGCCAGCCACATCTGCGGATGCACCGTTCGGCAGATCACGATCAGTTCCAAATACGGGGAGAACGAATTCAAAGAAGATCTTCGAAAGATGCACATGGCCGTCGTGGAGATGCTCTCGCGAGGCGAAGAAGAAGGCGGCGTCGTGTTTATGCTCACCGACTCGCAGATCACGAACGAGAAATTCCTGATTTACTTAAACGACTTATTGGCCTCGGGCGAAATTCCGGATCTGTTTGCGATGGAAGACATGGACAACATCGTCAACTTGCTCTCGCCCGTGGCCGGCTCCAAGGACCGGAAAGAAGTGGTGAAGTTTTACCAAGACGAGATCCGGAAGCGACTCCACTTGTGCCTGTGCTTCTCGCCAGTGGGCGACGACTTTCGAAACCGAGCGCGCAAGTTCCCCGCGCTTGTCAACTGTACCGTGATTGACTGGTTCCAGCCGTGGCCCAAGGAGGCGCTGCTCTCCGTGGGCAAGGAAAAGCTCAAGGAGATTGCAGACCTGCTTGGGGATGAGAACACGCGTGCGGGGATCGAGAACTTTATGCCATTCTCGGTGCAGTCGGTGAACCAGTGCTCGGAGCGCTTCTTCCAAGTCGAGCGCCGATACGTGTACACGACGCCCAAGTCGTATCTCGAGTTGCTGCAGCTCTACAAGAAAATCCTGCAAAAGAAGGTGAAAGAGTACGCGGGTGCGATCGACCGCTTGGACAAAGGATTGCAAAAGCTCAAAGAAACCGGCGAGACCGTCGCGCGCTTGGAGGTCGAACTGAAGGGCAAGCTGGAAGCTGCAGAGGACAAGAAAGCTGCCTCTTCGGTCATTGCGGAGGCCGTGAACAAGGAGAAGGCGAACGTCGAAGCCGAGAGTAAAAAGGCTGGCGACGAAGCCGCAAAATGCGCAGTCATCCAGGCTGAAGTCACCGAGAAGCAGCGCTCCACTTTGGAGGATCTGGCCAAAGCCGAGCCAGCTGTGCAGCAAGCCATGGAGGCGCTGGATTCGCTCAACAAGAAAGACCTCGGTGAGTGTAAGACCATGTCCAAGCCTCCAGCTGGCGTGGACGACATTTTCGCGGCAACCATGGTGCTCTTGGCCGGAGTGCATCCCAATGTACAGGTCACCAAGACAGGCAAAGTGAAAGACACCAAGTGGGACACGGTCAAGAAGCAGTTACTCGGGAACATTCCCGAGTACATCGACTATCTGGTTCAGTTCAAGCAGATGGTCGACGACGGGAAAGTGCCGACGCTCAATTGGAAGGAAGTGCGCGAGTTCCTCGAGAAGGAGCACTTCAACTACGAGATCATTCTCACCAAGAACAAAGCGGCGGCCGGTCTCTGCTCCTGGGTCGTCAACATCGTCATGTACTACGACATTCTCGTCACGGTCGAGCCGAAGCGCCAGGCGCTTGCGGCGGCCAACGCCGAGTTGGAATCGGCCAACAAGCGGCTCGCCGAAGTGACTAATCTCGTCGCCGAGCTCCAAGAAAAGCTCGACAAGCTCTTGGCTGAGGCGGCCTCCGCCGAGCGCGAGAAGGAAGACGCCGTCAACTCGGTCGAGCAGGGCAACCGCAAGATGAAACTAGCTGGCAAGCTCACAAACGACCTCTCGAGCGAAAATGTGCGGTGGGCGATCAACGTCGAGAAGCTTCAAAAGGAAAAGGACCTTCTCGTCGGCGACGTGCTGCTGGCGTCGGCGTTCATCTCGTACATTGGACCGTTCACCAAGCCCTTCCGAGACGAGCTGATCAACAAGCACTGGGTGCCGTACCTGAGGAAGGCGGCGAACGGCGAGAGCATCGCCATGTCGGAGGAGGCGAATCCGCTCTCCATCTTGACGAATGATGCGCAGATCGCCGAGTGGAACACGCAGAAGCTGCCAGCGGACCGCGTGTCCACCGAGAACGGCGCCATCGTGTGTACCACGGTGTCCATGGGCCGACGCCCGCTCATCATCGACCCGCAGTTGCAGGCGATCGCGTGGATCCGTGAGATGGAAGCGAAGAGCAATCTTATTGTCGTTCGCGTGGGCCAGAAATTGTGGATCGAGCGCCTCAAGACGGCGATTGGCACCGATGGCGCGTTCCTGATCGAAAACTTGGGCGAGAAGATCGACCCGATCTTGGCTCCGGTCATCCAGCGGTCGACGTCTCGCCGTGGCGCCCGCTACGAGATCCAGATCGGCGATGCATCGGTTCCATACAACGACAACTTTCGCCTCTACCTGCACACGAAGCTGGGCAACCCGCATTACCCGCCGGAGATCCAAGCCGAGTGTACGATCGTCAACTTTACTGTGACTATGCTGGGCTTGGAAGACCAGCTCTTGAACCTCGTGGTCTCGAAGGAGCGAGCGGATTTGGCGGTGAAGCGCGAGCGGCTGATCCAGGAACAAAACGAAGGCAAGATCGAGCTGAATCGACTGGAAGATGTGATTCTGTCGGAGCTCGCGAACGCGGACGACGACATCACCAACAACCAGCCGCTGATCACCATTTTGAGCGACACCAAGTTCAAGGCCCAGCGCATTCAGAACAACATGGAAGCCGCCAAGATGACGCAAATGAGCGTGAACCTGACGAGCGAAAAATACCGCAGCATCGCCGCGCGCGGCTCGCTGCTCTTCTTCCTCATGAGCGACATCAGCAAGGTCCACTCGTACTACATCTACTCGCTCGCGTCGTTCCAGCAAGTGTTCTTGTCGGGTATCTACCGCGTCCCGATCAAACGAGCCGTCGACGACGATGGGAGCGGAGAGCCAGCGGCCGTGACCACTTCCCCACCTCCAGCTGAAGGAGAAGAAAGTGGAGCAGGTACCAATGGCGGTTCCAATGCTAGCGGTGAATTAGACGGTACGTCTTTGGATCTCACCGACGACGAAATGACGGAGCGTTGTCGTGTGCTCATGGACAGCATCACGACGTGTGTGTTCAACTATGTGCGGCGCGGAGTCTTTGAGCGCGACAAGCTCACGGTCGCCACCATGCTGTGCCTCAAGATCTTGCTCAAAGACGGCTTTTTGCAGGACAGCGAAGTTGAGGCGCTGCTCATCAGCAAGGCGAACCCTGACGCCGGCAATGCCGGATCGGCCTCTGAATGGCTCCCGGCCGCGATTTGGTCCAAGGTTAAGGCGCTTGATTCCATGAAGTGCTTCGCGGTGCTGCCCGACTCGATCCAGAACGAGCCCGACGAATGGCGCAAGTGGTTTGCCACGGAAGACGCCGAGCGGCAGAAGCTGCCGGGCGATTTTGTCAAACTCTCGCCGTTCCAACGCATCATTCTCCTGCGCGCGATGCGTCCAGATCGAGTGACCAACGCGTTGCGAACGTTTATTCAGGAGTCACTCGGAGAGGAGTACGTTACACAGCCGCCGTTCAACATGGAGGCGACGTACGACGAGACCAGCTCGTCGATTCCGGTCTTCTTTGTGCTGTTCCCAGGCGTCGATCCGACACCGTGGGTGGAAAATCTCGGTCGAACGAAAGGTGTCAGTGTCGAGAACGGCAATTTCATCAACATTTCCATGGGCCAAGGCCAAGAAGCGTACGCTGGCGACGCCGTGAAGCGGCTCAGCACCGACGGCGGGTGGATCATCTTGCAGAACGTGCATCTGATGCAGTCGTGGCTGCCAGCGCTCGAGCGCCAGTTGGAGGAGGTCGCGACGGAAGGTGCCCACGAGAGCTTCCGCTGCTTCATCTCGGCCGAGCCGCCGCCGCTTCCCGACATGCTCAACATCCCGGAATCGCTCATGCAGAGCTGCATCAAGGTCGCGAACGAGGCGCCGTCCGACATCCAGTCCAACTTGCGCCGCGCATGGGCCAACTTTAGCGAAGACCGCGTGCAGGCGTGCACCAAGCCGTCCGAGTTCAAGGCCTGTCTCTTCGCGCTCTGCTGGTTCCACGCGATCGTGCTGGGTCGCAAGCGCTTTGGCCAGCAAGGCTGGTCGAGAGCCTACTCGTTCAACACGGGCGATCTCACCATCTGCGCCAACATCTTGCACTCGTACTTGGACAACAACGCCAACGTGCCGTGGGACGATCTTCGCTACATTTTCGGCGAGATCATGTACGGCGGCCACATCACCGACTCGTGGGACCGTCGCACCAACAACACGTACCTCACCGTGCTGATCAACCCTGGGTTGCTCAACGGCATGGAGCTCGGCCCCGGTTTCAAGTCGCCCGTCTCGACCGAGTTCGCGTTCGCCGACTATGCCAACTACATTGAGAAGAACATGGTGCCCGAGTCGCCGCCTCTGTTCGGTCTCCACCCGAACGCCGAGATCGGCTACTTGACGACCACGTGCGAAACGCTGTGCTACACGATCGTGACCATCGGCGGCGGATCCGGCAGCGGTGGCGACGGCGGGTCGAACGACAAGACATCCATGCTGCGCAACGCGATCGACGACTTTGAGGCGCGCTGCCCCGAGCACTTCCTGATGCTCGACATCACCGAGACGGCCGCGCCCCTGCTGACCGAGGAGCACGGCCCGTTCGTCGTGGTGGCGCTGCAAGAGTGTGCGCGAATGAACGAGCTGCTGGAAGAGATCCGCACGTCGCTGAGCGACCTCAAGAAAGGGCTTAACGGACAGCTTAACATGTCGCAAGCCATGGAGGACCTCGCGACCGCGATCGCGCTCAACGAGGTGCCCGGGCGGAACCCGTTCTCGCAGTGCAAATGGGAGAAGAAAGCGTGGCCGTCCAAGAAGTCGCTCAGCGGCTGGTTCACCGACATGATCAAGCGCTACGAGCAGCTACAAAAGTGGACCGTGGACTTTGTCACGCCCTTCTCGATCTGGCTGCCGGCGCTGTTCAACCCGACGGCGTACACGACCGCGTGTCTGCAAGTCACGTCGCGCAAGAAGATGATGCCGCTCAACCAGATGACGGTTGAGACCCACGTGACCACGTTCCACGACCCGTCCGCCGTGACGTACTACCCGGACGACGGCGTGTTTGCCCACGGGCTGATCCTGGAAGGCGCGCGGTGGTCGACGGCCGACGAAATTACCGAAAAGTACCACGTCGGCGCGTCGCCATCGACCGAGTGCGGCGGCACGCTGCTGGACAGCAACCCGAAGGAGCTGCTCTGGACCATGCCCATCGTGTACGTCAAGGCCGTGCAGACCAAGCCCACATGGGAGCCGACCTCGGTCGGCTACTTGCGCCACGAGCCGACCACGTACGAGTGCCCCGTCTACCTCACACGCTTCCGCGGACCTACGTATGTGTTCTTGGCGACGCTGCCGACCGACTGCGGGCGCGAGAAATGGGTGCTGCGTGGCGTCGCGATCCTCTTCCAGGACGACAACTAGAGAGGCGTGTCTGGGCGATGAGACGAGGACTCTCTTCACACTGTGTGTCTATACTGTATATAGGAATGGAAGATTGAATACATAAACGCAACAATTGGTGATGGTTTGCAGTAGAGTAGTACATGCATTGATGGGAGAGAACGAGTTCCACAGGACCCGTGGGTCTATCGCTCGTCGCGGTCTATCCGGGCGGCAGCAGCGTGCTGTCAAAGGCGTCGCTGTCGTCGCTGAGCAAGTGCTCGGTGGCGCCTTCGAACGAGAGCTCGCCGAGCGTCTCGCTGACGGTCGTGCTGCGCGCCATGGCGATCACGCCGCTGCGGTGGATCTCCGTGATGCCCATGGGCTTGAGCAGCTCCAGAAACGCCTCGATCCGGCCGGGCGTGCCCGCGAGCTGCACCATCACTTGGTGCGGGCGCACGTCGATGACCTTGGCGTCGAACAAGTTGGCCAGCTCTACGACCTCGGCACGGGACCCCGCTTCTGTTGGTAGGATGAAAGCCCCATGTTAGACGCTTGGTCAATCAAGCTGGTCCATCAGTCAGAAACGTACTGGTCGTAGAGATCTTGGCGAGCATGAGGTCGCGCTCGACATAGTTCTTCTTGATCTCGGCGCCGCTGCTGAGGATGTTGACGACAGCGACGTGGACCACGTCCTCCAGCTGCTTCTTCATGTTGACCACGCTCTGGTCCGTGCCGTTGACCACGACCGTCATGCGCGACAGCTCGTCCACCTCCGTGCGGCCCACCACCAGACTGTCGATATTGTAGCCTATTCACCCATCAGTCAAGAAGATCCGTAAGTCAGAAAACGTTGGTTTTGATGATAAAGTATTTGATCGACGCACCGCGCGCAGCAAACAGGTTGGCGATCTCGGCGAGACAGCCCGGCTGGTTGACAACGAGCGCAGCGATCACGTGGCGGCGGCTGATGTCGCTTGCGCTGCTGAAGAAACGCGGCGCAGGCACAGGAGCGCCATGGAGAGCAGCGGTGGTGGATCTCCGCACGAGCGAGGAGAGCAATTGTCGGCGGATCATAGCGTGGCGCGGATCCTACAAGTTGGCGAATGCAGCGCCAACGTTGGTGTCGCTTGACGTGAAGAGTTGTTGCGCAAATGTTGGCGGCACCCAATCTCATACAATGAATATTTCAACCAATCGTGCTAGATTTTCGGACATATGTGACCAATCAATAGATATGAATTCACGTAATGAAAACCCGATGTCAAGAGCCGTAGTCCCATTGCGCAAACCACGCAAGTTGAAGCCATTTGCATTGCTACCAGAAAATGCTCCTGGGCTCCAGCAGAAGACCACTCCCAACAAGGGCTGACTCAACCCCGCTGAGCACACCCGTGAAGGCGCCTCCGTCACTACACAGCCATACCCCAATATACAGGTTTCGATCTCGCTGGTCGATGAGCGCAGCAATGCCAAAGTATTGATTCTCTGCGCCAACTTCGTGGGAATCTTGTGGACTGCACTGTTATCTGCAATGTTACAAGGCATCCAATGAAATCTTCTGGGATGCGCATCAAGTTGAAGGATTTGGTTGGATTTTGCTGAAGAATAATCTCAATGCACGGAGTCTCTCGCTTCGTTGCGGCGCTATTGCTCGCTTCTGCGCTGTCCACTGCTTACAGCAAGGCGACAGACAAAGCATCGGTCTATGACGCGTCTTTGGCGGACCTCGCGGGCTTCTCAGCCGCAGCGCCGCCACCACATGGGCACGCCAACGCCACCGCCAACGCCACCGTCCAAGACATCAACATCGAAGCGCTGCTCGCCAACATGGTAACAAGGTCTTCTTCTTATAAAAAAGGGAGTCTATCACCTCCACGGTCTATTAGACTCATACTTAATGTTGTTCGTGCAGACGCTACGCGAGAAGATCGCGCAGATGACGCAGCTCGACATCTACTCCATGATGAACGGCAACGACCGCAACCCCGCGACAGCGCTTAACCGCCAGGTCACCGAGACCTACGCGCGGCTGGGCATCGGCTCGCTCCTCAACGCGCCGTTTCCTGGGCCGATCGACGGCCGCACGGGCTGGAGCGCGGACGAGTGGCGGAGCATTCTAGACCAGATCAAGGAGATTTACCGCACGCACAGCAAGACTCCGATGGTCTACGGCATCGACACGATCCACGGCGCCACCTACGTGCGCGGTGCGACGCTCTTTGGCCAGCCGCTGAGCGCCGCAGCGTCGTTCAACCTGGATCTGGTCTACCAAATGGGCGAGATTGAGGCGAAAGACACGCTCGCGGCAGGTATTCCGTGGGTGTTCAGTCCCGTGCTGGGTATCTCGGTCCAGCCAAAGTGGTCGCGAGTGTACGAGACCTTTGGCGAAGATCCAACGTTGGCGGCGCAGATGGGCGCGGCGATCATCCGCGGTATCCAGAGCTCGGGAAACGTGGCTGCGTGCATGAAGCACTTTATCGGCTACTCGAACCCGATCGACGGGTTAGACCGCGCCGACAACGTGATTTCGGACTGGGATCTCGTGAATTATTTCGCGCCGTCCTTCTTGGCGGCCGTGCGCGGTGGAGTCAAGACTGCGATGGAGACGTACGTGTCTGTGAACGGATTCCCCGTGATCGCGAGCCGTAGGATGCTCACGGATCTGCTCCGCCACGACATGAACTTTACCGGCATGCTCGTGTCGGACTACTCGGAGATTGATCGGCTGTTCTCGGAGCACCACTTGGTCTCGTCGGTGGACGAGGCCGTGCGCGTCACGCTGACCGAGACGTCGTTGGATATGAACATGGGGCCAAACTACAACGACTTCTTCTCGACCGTCGAGCGGTTGGTGAGCAGCGGGCGGCTTCAAGAAAGCCGCCTGGATGAATCTGTGCGGCGCATCCTAGAGATGAAGCAGGATCTTGGTCTCTTCAAGGAGCACAATCACAACCAAGAACCCAGTACGCTTCCTCCGAACGACCCGGTGGGCAGCAAGGTTGACCAAGACGTGGCGTTGGATCTCGCTCAACAATCGATCGTCCTGCTGGAAAACCGAGCCAATACGCTCCCGATGCCGATCCAGAAATCGACCAGTGTGTTCTTGACCGGTCCGCTTTCCAACAACAAAGGCTACATGTGTGGCGGCTGGTCTGTGTTCTGGTCCGGCTCACCGGATTCGTCGCATTTCCCGAATGGCAAGACGCTCAAGCAAGCGCTCAGCGAGCGCTTCCACAACCTGCAGCATCTCGATGGTGTCGACGTGGATGGCCACTACACCGACCAGGATTTGCAGTCGGCCATCCAAGCAGCGAGCCGCAGCGAGTACACAATCGTCGCGCTGGGCGAAGGAAACTACGCGGAGAAAAGCGGCGACATTAAGGACCTCGCCCTCCCGGAAGGGCAGCGAAAGTTCTTAGCGGAGCTCATTAAGGTGGAGACCACCAAGGTCATTTTGTTGGTCGTTGCTGGCCGACCTCGCACGTTGCTAGGATCCCACGCGGGCGCTCATGCCGTGCTCAGCAGTTTTTTGCCGTGCGAACAAGGCGGTGAAGCCTTGGCGAGCGTGCTGCTGGGCGAGGTGAATCCGTCCGGCAAACTGCCGATCACGTACCCCAAGGACAGCGGCGACGCCATGCCGTATTTCCACCGCGTCAACACTGTGTGCGACGGCTGGAAGGATTGCGACGTGGAGTGGCCGTTTAGCTACGGATTGAGCTACACCCAGTTTGAGTACTCTGACCTGCAGCTCAACACGTCTCACCTCCACGCCGATGGCCAGCTCCACGTCCAAGTCACCGTGGCCAACAGAGGAGCCCGGCCCGGCAGCGAGAGCGTGCTGCTGTTTCTAACGCAACGGTTCCGCCTGGCGTCCGTTCCGGAGACCAAGATGCTTAAGCAGTTCCAGAAGATCCACCTTGCCCCAGGAGCAACTGTGCAGGTGGAGTTCACGCTCTCAAGAGACGACTGGGGATACTACCAGCCGCAGATCGGTCGCGGCTTCCAACGCCAAGTGGAAGCGGGCGAGTTCATAGTCTCGTTCCAGCAAAGCGTGGCTGCATTACACACGGCAGAAGAAGAGACGCTGACGCCATCGACGGATCGCGGAGGGCCCCACGGACCACACGTACGTGGGGAGCAATTGAGCGGGAGGCGTTTCCAAACGCTCGCCCAGTCGTTCTTTATTGTGGATTAACAGATGACGCGCCCCATGGATACGGAGGACGGCCGTGAGTATCCTGATCGTTGGTTCCCGAGTTCACTGTCAAAGCAGTACATGTCCAACAAGAGGCATGTTGGCGAAGAAACGAAGAGTGCAGGTGACTAAAAAAACGAGATCCTTATCCAAGCAACTGGGATGGAGCGTATTCTTTTGTTGGTTCTTATTCTTTCCACACCAGTTCCGTTGAAACCGCCTTATCGCAACAACGGAAGAAAACACACACAGAAACTACTTCAGTACTTCAACATGCACGACCAATTCTGCGTTTTCGGATCCCTCTATCCTACAGATTATGCCACTTTTCTGGAGCAAAACCTCCCAGCAGCAGGCTGTTGGGAGGCAACGCCTACTCAGTACAATACTGGTGTGAGAACAAGACTTGGAGAACCAACTTGAACTGTGCCTGATTTCAACACCAAAGTGAAATCATGGGGCCGATTCAGATGGAAACCACCATTCGTCATTGCCCCTCGCCGCCAACAGTCTCCAGGGATCCGTTACACACACGCCCCCAGTGCACTCCAACCTATCCACCCTTGTGTTGGGGTGCCTGTCGGTTGCTGTGGATATGTGTTCTGCGGGACACTCAAGCAGCTGATTGGAATCAACCGAATCCATGGAAATCGCACCAAAAAGCGCGGGTACACGGGGCGTTACATCGTCAGCCATGGCCCGCTGAACAGTGCCTGCTTGTGCAGCTATAGTTAGCGACCACTCGCTCCATCCCAATAGCGCGAGACCAAGCCAAACCACACCGATCCCGATAACGCCTACCGTCAGTCGAGTCCTCAGCGGTCCACAGCACGCTTGCTCACTCGCTTGCCAGGCGCAGCCGCGTACACGAGAGGGGCAGCCTAAGAACCTCTCTCCTCCTCCTCCTTGGCTAAGGTTAGACGGGACGGCTCTTCTCCCGCCCTCCCTCGCCACACTGTCCGGGCTGGCGACACTGCGCTGGCACGTACATCCGCCCGAGCGGCATAAGAAAGCAGCGCGCGGAACCGATTCGACTTGACCTACAGTGCAGGAGCTGCAAAGACGCCACCACGATCCAACAAGTCAGCGGCACTGCCAACAACACCAACCAAACAGAGACGCAGACACGATAACCACCATCGCGCGTTTAGACTACCCGACCCAGCGCCTCAGACCGCCCACGAAACCAACAACGCCAGCACCACGCGGCTAGACCCATGCTAGAGCTCCTGAGAGCGTCCACGGCGTCGCTCGTGGGCGGCTGGTCCGAGACGCAGGTCGTGTTGCTTGTGCTCGCGCTCATGCTCGTGGGCGTCGCGCTGCTCTCGTACTTTGTGATCGCGCCCGAGTGCGAGAAGCGGCTGGAGAAGCAGTTCGCGGCCATGGTCGTCCACGAGGCCAAGGCGCGCACGCCCACGTGTGCGCGCGGCCAGTCGTGCAAGCGGCTACCTGTGGCGTCCGCGCCCCAGTCCAGCCAGCGGCTGGTCGCCGTGGCGCCGGCGCAGGACGTGGAGGCCGCGCTCAGCGACGACGACGCCAGTAGCACCGACTCGGAGCCCGCGGACGCGCTGCGGCGCGCCACCAAAGCTGTGGACCTGTCGCGGCGCCGGAAGAGCGAAGGCGACGCGCTCAGACAGGCCAGTTTCAACAAGGCCGAGATGCTCCGTCGCCGCGTGCTGCTGCGGAAGCTGGAAGAGGAGATCGACGGTGCCATCCAGCAAGAGTCGAACGCGCGCGCGTGCGCGGACGGAGGCGCCGCGCCCACGCCGCGCCAGCAGCGGTCGATGCGGCTGCTGCGCCGAGACTCGCTGGGCTTTTCCGACGACCGGCTCAAGGAGATCCAGGAGCACTCGGTGGACTGCACGAGCGAGCTCGAGCTGCTGGCCCAGGCGACGGACCCGGCGGCAATCCGCCAGGCGCTCGCCACAGTGCTGGACGTGCTCACGTACTACTCGTCGGTGGACCACCGCGACATCAACAAGGTCACGGTCTTCTGCAACTCGCTGCTCAAGCACGACGGACTCAACCACCTGCGCAGCCTCGAGAGCGCCGACGACCTGGCGACGCGCACGCTCGCGAACCAGATCATCGAGAAGGCCGTGCCGGCGATCTGGCACTGAGCGATCGTTGGCTGTAACATACCACACAATAACCAACAACTACCACCTGCACCTACCAGGACGACGCTTGATGCTGGAGTAATCCGTCGATTGGAAGAGAGAGAGAGAGAGAGAGAGAGAAAGTCGGTGGATGACCGAATTGACAAGTTAACGTATCTTAAAAGCGCCCGCCGCCGCCCTAATTAATATATGGACCCCTGCTCGCTCGCTCGCATCTTTCTTTTTCTCTCGCTCGACGCGTTGCGCCACTATAAATCACTCACTTGCCATGCAGTTTGCCGCTCAGCAGCTGGTTGCGCAGCATCACCACCAGCGCGCCGCGCAGCGCAAGCCGCATGAGCGAGCCGCCGCAGAAAAGCACGTTGCCGACCGTCGACGGCACCGTCTTAACCGACCAGATCACGAGTGTCTTGGGCGTCGCGCTGCTCGTGTCCTTGACGAACTGGACAAACCCGCGATGGTCTTTCGCCGCGATCGGCCCAAACTTGACCAGCCGGTAGAGGATCGTCGGGATCGCTTCGTCGTCGTTGTCGTTGGGCTCACCCGCCGACAGTATCTCTTCCTGAATGCCCAGCGGCACCTTGCGGACATGGCCTTGCATGCCGCGGCCGCTACCTGGGTGGACTTCGCCTACGGCCATGCCCTTCCACACGTCTGCGAGGAAGGCGTCGAACACTTCGCCGGGCGGCGCCGCCACGAGCTGCGTGGCCACGATCTCCTGGCCGTCGAAATCCTGGTAGTGCTCGAACGCGGCTTCGTCCACGTAGCGCGTCATGCTTTAATGGTTTGTTTGCTTGCTTGGATCAGAAATAATGAAGAGGGTTTCGCCCGTTGGAATTGGAATCCAACCGTGGAGTGGGATGGAAGTGACATCGATGAAATGGGTGATTGGACGAAAATGCGTCAAACGCCGGTTTGGTTGATCCCGCGTGATTCATTGTGTGTTCATAGCGCCTGCCTGATTAGACCACTCACTGAGCTTGATCACAGAGCTTGCTCAGTGCATGGCACTAATCAAGCTCGGCATCAGCAGTGCATCAGCAGTGCGCCTTCCCTCATCAATTTGACGATTGAGGGACCGATCTGAAGGATGTCAAAGCTATTAACTTGTATTGACGGAGATGTCTATGCGTGCCAAAATGGATGGTCCGGTTGGAGCCATGGCCGTGTGGTTTTTATAATGCCGGTAGTATCAGCCGCGGAAGCCGTTCTTAACCAGCTCGCTGCGCTGGCGCCGGTGGATGAGCGAGCCCACGAAGGTTAGACCGCCCGTGGCGATGGTCGCGAGCGCCGCCATCATGCACCACACGAAGGGCGACATGCCCAGCATCAGCTTGTCGCCGCCGCCTTCGATCTCGAGCTTGGCGGTGCCCTTGGTCGCGCCCAGCGGGATCACGGGGAACACGTTGAGTCCGCAGTTGAGTTTGGAGTCGGCCTTGAGGCGCATGAAGCCCTTCTCGCCCCACGAGAACCCGTACGAGTTCTTCAAGATCCAGTAGTCTGTCGAGCCTTCCTTGCCGTGACCGACGATCACGATCGCGTGGTCCACTTTACTGCTGCTCGAGATGTCGCCGTTGTTGGGGCACTCGTAGATGCCGCCCTTGTAGTCTTTGAACGAGTTGGACGAGTCGATCGCGGCCGAGACGGGCTGCTCCTGGAGCGCGAGCTTGAGCAGCTGGCTCGCGTCGTTGGTCGCGGAACAGTCCTTGCCCATGGCCTGTTTCCAGTTGGAGATGGACGCCGACGCGTCCTCGCTCGTGCGGACGCAACTCTTGTTCCGTTCGGCCTCCGACCGCGGCGCATGCGTTTTGGAGGAGGATACGCCAGGAATCAGTGAGAGACCGGTCGTGGTCTCGGCGTACGGCAGCACCAGTTCACTTAAAAGACCGAGCTGCGTCTTGGCCACATCGTTGAATGCAGCGTGGGTCATGCCGCCTTCGCAGCCGTTGTTGTGGGAGCCCCACTTGGTCGTCACGTTCATCCACGGCGCGCCGCTGACGCCCTCGGCAGCCCAGCAGTAGTCAAATGTCGCCGTGATTTTGCTACGCGAGCAGTCCAGGAGCTGTTGCGGCGATAGCGCCAGTGGCGCCGTGTCCGAGCCCACCGCCACCGCCGTCTCGATCGCGTCGCTCGCTGCGAACGCCCAGCACGAACCGCACTTGTTCTGACTCTTCACCGGGGTACACACGTTCTTCTTCAGCGGATTG